>VYZS01041920.1:12651-34553 GCA_013400695.1 Neodrepanis coruscans | reverse complement strand
CTCTCTTCTCATTCAGCTCCAGCTCCTGAGACACTTTCACCCCACTCAGGCTGGAGCTCTCCCAGACAAACTGAGTGAAGTTTCCCAGACCTTCCCTATCCCCTACATGCAACAAGCCTCCTGAGGATTTGCAGACCATTAAACCCCTAAGCTGATGTTCATGGCAACTCTGTCATTTTCCAGCACTTTCCTGGGAGGGAAGAAGAAAGATCACAGTCAGGGCAAGAGGAAGCAGGGTGCTCTAGGCATCATCCCTTCACTGCTGGAACATCATCCATGCATGAGCAGGGCAGAAATATAACAGCTGGGCAAAGTGGTGCACGGCAAGCTACTGGCCTAGGACAGAGATGGGCCTCTTGGGATTTTGGTATCAAGAGTGTTTATTTGCACTTGAAATCACAGTGGTCCCAGAGTATCTTTGCCCTCATCGTCATTAACTGCATTGTGAAAGTGCTCAGAGGTGCAATTAGTGATGGCAGACAGATTGCCCAGGAGTGCCTCTCTCCAGCCAAAGGTTCCCAGTATAATGGCTTGGTGAAGTCAACGGGAAACTTCCTACAGGCTTGAGTAGGCTTTGCATCTAGCACCCTAAGTAGGTGTGGCTTGTGAAGGTGCTGTCTCCTGACTGACCATACAGTGACTGTCCTCTCGGGACAGCCAGAAAGATTTGAGGGCTGTGAAAGAATAATTTCTTTTGCTATATTATTGGCATCTATATGTGTTACTGTGGGCACCCTAACAACTGATATCTTTTGCCATTCTCTTGCCTGCTTTTACTAATTTAGATTGTTTTAATTAACTTTTTTTATGCAATGGTAAGTACATTAATCATTCGTTTTAAATCTTGCTTCCTTTAGAAATTAAAATCTTGTATAAATTACCAAATTAAATCCAAAATATTCACCAGGCTGTTCAGTATTTACTTATTTTATTCTTTAATTGTTTTATCTAGATGTATACTTTTGAATTTGTAGGTGTTTGTATAACTTAATTTAAAAGAGAAAAACAGACTAGACTAGATAAAAGAAACTTAGGTCAAATTATTCTAGTTGTGACATATGTGATACATAATGCTGTGTAACTAGATATTAAAGTGGTTACTGTGCAGCAGGATGTTTTATGAAAATGGGACAAATGTTTTTTAAATGTACCACTGAAAACCAGACAGATGGTAATCTATATCCCCAAGGAGGATAGCTGAATTCTACCAAGTTTTTATATGAATTTGAACTCTAGTGAACAGGAAAGGAGGGAATTTTTTGATTATAACTTAGTTTGTCATTAGTCAATGTTTAGCTGAATGTTAAAAGAGTGCTTATATGGTGCTTATTCTGGACAGTAATATTTTCTGGGGATTTGTTCTTTCTTGAGCAACAGCAGAGCAGATGGTGACAAAGCAAATCTAGCAATAAATCATGGAGACAGGATACTTGAAGGAAGCAAGATGATCTAGAGGAACAAAATCGAAACAGGGCGATAATTGTTACACAAATGCAGAGTGCATTCCCAGTAATTTTATTTGTGTTCCAGACAGTACTTAAAGGCTGAGCATTTTCATGTCACTTGGCTGTTAAAACTCCTATTAAAATTTTTAATGAATATCCTTTGGGAACAAAACTTTTCAGGGCACATACCAAAAAATAAAAAAAAATCTCTCATCTCTGAAATTATGACAGGCTTCAGCGCTGCCAGGTGCACGTAATAGTAATGCGAAAGAAACCTACAAAGGAGGAAACAACAATCCCTGGATGCAACATCTCAGTGGTTCAGTTTTAGCCTTCTAGTAGCTGGATGGTAATGTTGCCCCTGCTGCCTACTTGGGAGGTAGTTCAAAGCTCCATCCCTGCCAGAAGCTGATACTTCTTTGTCAGCTAGTCTGCAGCCTGACCCTGGAAATTATACTTCTTCGAAGTTCCCAGCTGTTTGCTTCTTGCTGTCATACCAGCACCTGCATTGGTGTGACAGTCTCTGTCTCTGTCAGATCTGTAGTTAGACACAATATTTCCCCTGGAGTGTTTATAGTTACATTCCCCAGGTTGGAGGCTGCTGATATAGAGGAAGGCAATGGTGAGTGGTTCAAGGCCCTGGGTGGCAAATGGTCTTTTAACTCCCCTTTCTTGTATTAAAGCTAGGCAGAACCTGGCTTCCAAGAAACATGATATGATGATGAGATGTCAATTCCTAGCTAGCCAGGCTCAAGCAAAGGATTACTGTTGTATTTTATGCAATACACTACAGATCAGATAATCTGAAAGACCAAAACTATCCATCGATTCAAGAAATATTCTCCCCCCAGATCATTCTTGGTGCCTTTCAGGATGCGCCAGGATCCAAGCACCATCATACAACCTTGACATGCAGTCAAGCCCAATGATCATATCATTTGGCAAATATCAAGTGGTTGGTACTCCTGTATCCCCTTGGATTATCTGTTGTTAGCATTTTCTCTAATCTGCCTCATCTCTGTGACACTGTGAGACAGCCCTACTACAAATGATTGCTGCAACAAGGTGTATTTTTGTGCTGCATAAAGGAGTGTCACAAAAAGGAGCCTCTTTTTAGTAGATGAATGACTAGGCAAACTAAAGGCAGGACTATTGAGCAGGAAGATTGGCATTTTTTGATAGAAAATATATCACGAAAATGTATTTCAACCGCTCTTGGAGAGAGCAATTTTCAATCAATAATTATAAAAATAGAGCTATTAAACTCAGATGAGAAGTTTTACAATATCATAATGCCTCCATTTCCTTTTTCTGATCATGTATTGGAATTACTTGTAATGCGAAAACAGGCAGAAAAGTGAAATAAAGCATTAACTGGAAGGGCTAAAAGCATAGGATTCTGTTTGGTTTTTCAGTAGCTTGTACCCAAGTTTGAATGAAGAGAGCAACAAAGATTATGGCTCCTTGTCTACACACATTCTTGTGTAGTGGCTGGAATTCAACTTTACATTGTAGACTTTTAAGAAGGAATGGCCTGATTTTCCACGTAGCTATATGTATTAAACTCTATATAATCAAGCTTGAATGCTGAGATATATTTGGGATGCGATTGCTGATTTTTCCATTTCTGATTATCATCAGGACATTTATGTATTAACTAGATATTGCACAGGTAGCATACTTTGAATACTAGAATATGTATAAGGAGACAGAATTTCTGCTATATGATACGAACAAAATTAGTTTGAATGTAAACTATGTCATGCAGACGTATAAATGGCTTGAAAACTTTGCATGTTAGAAATGGTTATGAGAGGCTCAGAAAGATAATCACTAGACAATCTTGCAGGGGGAAAAAATCCACACAAGGAAAAGCTAAAACTGAGTGGAAGCAGAACTACAAGCAATACCATAAGCTACTTAAATCTGTCTGATACAAGCTCACCAAGCCTCAGAGGGGGAGATTGCACTTGAGGTGCATATGTATGCCATGATTTTACCTTGTGTTTACTTGTTTTTACAGCCTAGAGCCATGTATTCAGGCATGCTGCTGGTGCATTTGGAAAGGCATCCTTCCCAGTGGAGTCCTAGATGATGCTGGAGAGCAGGGAAGCACTTGGTGCACCCACAGAGCACATGGACACAAGGTCCTCTGGTCATTTGGTCTCTCCTAAGCCAGGGTGATGGCTGGTGTGAATGTCACTGCTGGTAATGACGTAGTATAGGTGTAATGCCTTATAACCATGATGGAGTCAGAGTAGTTGCCAGGGGCAATTACTGCACCTGCTTTTTCCCAGGTTATACACTGAAGATGGTACATTGTCCCTACCATCTCTTCTTCACAGTGTGGAGGCTACTTTTTTGTCCATCGAGAGAAAATTAAGATACCATCAGGAACACATAAAAAGGCTTCTTAATGCTTGTGGGTTTTTTGTTCCCCCTCCTCTCCCCTCTTTTTCTCCTTCTTCCTGTCAAAGAAGGGATGAAAAGATACCGTGAAAGAGAATTTACTTATTTGTTTTCAATTGTAAAAACATTCATAAGAAATGGTGTTGGAACAAAAATTTTAATGAGTCACATCTCAAATGCTTTACATAGTGTTTCCTCCCTGATAGCATTAAAAGATCATCAGAGTAAGAAGGCTGAAGTTCCTGCATCTGAAATCTTGTACATTGGTTTATCATTTAATGCTGTACAAAGCCAGGGTCATATTAACACCTTTGATCCACTAGAATCATTAATTCCATCAAAATCAATGCAGCCAGACCTATTAAATCTTGACAAAAGAAAATTACCAAAGTGGGAGGTAAATGAATTGTAACCTGGTGGCATAACCTTTTCATTCGTAAAAAAACCTAAAGTTTGAGGGCAGAGACATCTTAACTCTTCCTAAATTTTAATTCTTCAGCAAAGTCAATATAAAGAGAAGAGGATAATAATCTGCATCCATATCCAGTATTATCTGTTAGCGGTAGCACTTTGTGACAGGGCTCCTTGCATCCTAAAGCAAAAGAAGAAAGCTTTGGAACTCCAGACCTTGGAGCCAACCAGCACAGTTCAGAGGAGTTTTGTTAATGCCTGATGTATGAACAGAGGGAACATCCTCATGTCATTCATGAATGAGACCACTGCCTTTCTTCTTATAATCATTTTACATTGCTGTGAATTGCAGCATTATTTTTTAAGAGGCTATATAATTAATAAAATAAAAAATACTCTTTTAGTTTAAAAAACTGTGCTATGAGACATAATGATAATAGAGGGTACCAAGAAGCCACTTGTCCATAAGCAATTTTACTGAATAATTAAACTTATTTCACCTTACTGTTAGCAGCTGGAAGCATGATTGCTTCTTTTCCTTGGAGTTAGTATTAAGGTTTGATTTGAAATGTGCTGCTTCAGTGAATGAGTAGTACAATTACAAAATACACTCAAATGTCCTGGGAGCACTATTCTTAAGCTATGATTCAGTAAGATACTAGTTGCTAGTATAGAATTTTCAATGCTATCTTGTACATAGATGTTATTTTTAAGGATTAAAAAAAACCCTTCTGGTGCTAAAGCTGTGGGAATAAGGCCCTTTTCATGTCAGGAATGATGTATGAACTGATAGCTCATGAAAGGTGAAGGCTTGACTAACTTATCAGACGTCTACCTTTAGAACTATGGCTGGACCAAGTCATTTGACCAATTACCTTTCCTGATGTCCTGAGCAGTCTGTGAGCTTGTTTTTGTTACCAGTGACAGTATGGTCCAATTTGATGCCCTCAGACCAACATAACTAAACAAATTAGCTTTCCATTCCAAAGAAAATGTAACTTAGAGCAGACTATGATTTATGTGAAACAAATGCTGGCTACAGCCCATGGGGTCTGCAGTGCTTACCTCCAGCCAAATTACTTTTAAAACCACACAGGAAAACTCTGAATTTCAATGAATAAGTAGGACTTAGTACCAAAAAATAAATTGCTAGGGCCTATGTGGATACTGGCAGACATAAAATCTTCCAGAAGTGCAGCTTTTTATAAAATGTTCAAATGGCTGGAGAGGATGGGGCACTGGAGGAGCAGCTCTGCTCACTACAAGCAGCTTAGAGAAGAACACCACAGAACCTGCTGCTCCAGGTTGACTTTTCTGTGAAACCATACATCATGCACTTAAAAACTCAAAACATAGGTATCTAACTGAAGCTTTACAAGTGTCAAAAATGTTTATTTTTGTTAAGTATCACTATAGTTCCTTGTTCTTAGAAAGAAACTCATAATGATAGCTGTTTATCTTGTTTATTCTTATTATCCTAGGTCTGACAGCATGACATCAAAATTATCTGAATATATTTGAGGGTCATAGGACTCTTAAAAATACCTGTATATTTTCTCGTAAGGAAAATATCCAGTTGTGTATTCTACATGTCTTGTTGCTGTCATTCTTTCTTCGGGCCAACTAGTCAGCAACTGCAGTCACATGAATTTACTCAAACATGGAGTGTGTAGCAGGGGCAATTCAAAAACTAGTCAGAGGAAAACCATTTGAACTGAGACTTTGGACGTAGTCAAGAAATTTTCCTTGTACAAGGACACAGTGACATTCAGCTGCAGCAGTCATACAGAATAAAGAACAAATTTCTCACATATGCCTGTGTTTTCCATAAATATGGTGTGGCATTTACCAAACACACATGCTATGCACAAAGTGTAAGTATATAGTTCCCATTTCTAAGCATAAAGATGCTTAGGATTTTGCTTTTGACAAGTATCATTGGTGCATTTACACTTGTGGAATTGGATTCCTGCAGGTTACAAGCCTACTTTTATTGCATATAGGAATACAAATGTATCTCCAAAAATCACGTAGGCAAAGCTCACTCTTGAAGAATTGCAGACTATATTTCCACCCTTTAAGCTGAAATTATACTTTTAAAAAATCCTTTGTTGTTTTCTTTCATCACAAATAACTTCTAAATACAGAGACCTGGTTCAGACTCAAAATGAGATCTGACACACCAGCTGATTTCTTTCTATTCACATATTCATCCCAGCTGTAGAGGTCTGTTGGTTAAATCAGGCCTTTAAAATGACTCCTCTGTAATTCTGTGTCTTACAATTCGGCCTTTCCCAATCATCTTTGTAACTCAACTGCCCTCCAAGGATTCACAAAGGAGTGACTGACTGGCACTACTAGATAAATTATTCTGTTGATGGTACCTAGAAGGTAATAAAATCCACTTTAGTCCCTCAGATCTGGAAAGCAAATGAAGTCAGAAGAAGGAAATAGCAGTAAAAGCTGTGTTTTGTCAAAAAGTCAGTGAGTGTGTGACTGTGAATACGTACAAGGGATAGTCTCTAGAAGAAGATACCATTTCTGCAGCCACCTTTAGATGCAAGCAAAAAATAGAAGTAATGGATGGTATCTCCATTACATAGGATTGTACCTCATTCATTTTCTTTGTGATCAGAAGAATATTTATATAACAGTTTCTAGCCAGGGAGATCAAGAAGCTTTAAAAACTCCAATTAGTCACACCTCTGAGTTCAGGCAGTGCTATCTCCATTCCACAGATGGAACAATAGTGACATGGGGAAGCCATTTACAAATGAGCAAAACCAGCCTGCAGAGAAGGTAAAGCATAAGCCCCTAAATGCCTGCCCCCTGTTCCTGCACTTTGACCATTCTTCTGTCAAAGAGTCTTAATGAGCTTTATATATGTATAGAAATATCAATGCATAATAATCTGCCTTAGCATTCCAAGGGAGGGCTAATAAATGTAAGAATAAGACATAAATCATTGATTAAAATGTCAAAAGCGATGAGAATAAAAGATTGCTCCTGCCTTTGCTGAATTACATATGCAAATTTGCATACACTACAAAATGAACAACTCTAAATGAATGAATTAGAATCTTGTATAAAAATGACTGATCCACATTTGCATACAACATTTATTAGGAGGAGATGTGCTTATTTTTTGAATAAACAGTGAGAACAAAGCCCTGGAATCTGCTGAAGTAGCCTGTGTCTGCAGCTTGTCAGAGCACACTGTCTGCCCTGCCAGTGCCTACAAACAAATATGAGCTGTGCCCTGAAAAACCATAACTGGCAGATTCAGGAAAACATTGACACATCCCAAACATTTACAGGAGTTTACCACACTGTTAGGAGTCAAAAAAAAAAAAAAAAGTCACTGCATATTCCTTGATATTATTTTCTTTTCAAAAAGACAGATTAGTACTTTGGCAGATTTTGAATTCACCATTAGGACAGGAGCATTCATATTTATCTGAAACAAACTCTATACTCTATTAGCTGAAAAACAGGCAACTTACTGAGGTATTGATGCAATTAAAAAGCATTGGAATTGGAAAGTACAGAATACCCTACCTATATATCTATCATCCAAAATTATCTGTCAACACAAAAAACAAAAATTCTATCTGAAATCTAAGTTATCTCATTTGATGTATTAATTAAAAAACCTTTCATAACATTTCATGAAGTACTGAATCTTCTTGGAGACTTTATTTCATCCACAGCTCCTTTTATTTGAATTAAAGGTGAGGACACTCAGCACCTGCATTTTCAGCAAAACTATTCCAAGCCACTATGAAAACTATTCCCAGCATAGGAAAGTCTTTTTAACTAGTTATAGTTAAAGTACAAGGGGGAGAGAGGAGACCGGGAAGAAGCATATCAAACCACTCCGACTCCCATCCACGGGCATCCTGCGAGAGACTTTGACCACCTTTTCTTCTTCCTTCGCTGCTGGTTACTTCTTGAAATGAAGAGCTTATGGAAATACAGGTAAGCTATTTTTTCCCTGTGTGTGGTATTTGCAGTAGTGTCCTTACAACTACTTCAAGAGCTTTGTGTATTAATGTCGTGGTTTAACCCCAGCCAGCAGCCCAGCCCAAAGCAGCCTCTAACTCACGCCTCTCGGTGGGATAGAGGAGAGAATCGGAAGGGAAAAATTCCCATACTAACCACTACGAAGAAAATTAACCCTATCCCAGCCAAAACCAGCACAATTTATCAAAACAATCATTAGTAATGAAAGGGGAAACAATCAAACAAATATGTCTTTTCTATACTTTTTACTGCTTGCTTGCTTGCTTTTTTTTTTTTCCCCATAAAAGTCTGTTGCCTGTGTTAGCGGCTTTCATTAAGGGGGCTGGGAGCGCCCTCTGGGGGCGCTGCCGGGACCTGCGAGTCCCTCCCGCTACAGGCAGCGGCTTGGGGACACTGCGGGAAATATCACAGCCTAAACCTAGTCCCGTTCCGCATCACACTTTGCGTTGTTCCACCGCGTCCCCTGGCTGAGTATCCCCCGGCAAATGCTCAGCTATTCACTCACCCAGAGTCTGAGCAGTCAGGAGCATTGTCTCAAGGCACTCTCACCAAGTTCATAGGTGACGTCAAGCTGAGTGGTGCTGTTGACACACACGAAGGATAAGGCCGTCCAGAGGGATCAAGACAAGCTTAAGAAATAGGCTCATGGGAACTTCAGGAGGTTCAACAAAGCCAAGTGCAAGGTGCTGCAGCCGGGTCACAGCAACCCCCCCCCATCAATACAGGCTGGGGGATGAACAGATTGAGAGCAGCCCTGCCAAGAAGGACTTGGGGATGCTGGTAGTTGAGAAGCTGGACATCATTTGGCAATATGCACTTGCAGCCCAGAAAGTCAGTTGTATTCTGGGCTGCATCAAAAGCAACAAGGCCAGGAGGGCAAGGAAGGCAGCTCTGTCCCTCTACTGTGCTCTCATCTCACACATAGCAACCTTTCCCATCTTAGCAATTCTATCTTATCGTTTGGCAAGCTTCAGTATGTCCATTTCTCCAAGCTTATAGCTGTTATTTGGAGGGACAGCAAAGCACAGACTTGATCAAGGAACAGAGCATGGCTTTTCATAGCTGTAGCACTTCAGTGGATTGGTCATGATATGGATCCCTGCGGACAAGAAACAGCACAAGCACAGAGCAACAGGAAAGCTCCTGCTTTGTCTCATTGGCCTTCCAGGGAGACAATTTTAAAAGAATTAAAATTTNATCTTGTATAAAAATGACTGATCCACATTTGCATACAACATTTATTAGGAGGAGATGTGCTTATTTTTTGAATAAACAGTGAGAACAAAGCCCTGGAATCTGCTGAAGTAGCCTGTGTCTGCAGCTTGTCAGAGCACACTGTCTGCCCTGCCAGTGCCTACAAACAAATATGAGCTGTGCCCTGAAAAACCATAACTGGCAGATTCAGGAAAACATTGACACATCCCAAACATTTACAGGAGTTTACCACACTGTTAGTAGTCAAAAAAAAAAAAAAAAAGTCACTGCATATTCCTTGATATTATTTTCTTTTCAAAAAGACAGATTAGTACTTTGGCAGATTTTGAATTCACCATTAGGACAGGAGCATTCATATTTATCTGAAACAAACTCTATACTCTATTAGCTGAAAAACAGGCAACTTACTGAGGTATTGATGCAATTAAAAAGCATTGGAATTGGAAAGTACAGAATACCCTACCTATATATCTATCATCCAAAATTATCTGTCAACACAAAAAACAAAAATTCTATCTGAAATCTAAGTTATCTCATTTGATGTATTAATTAAAAAACCTTTCATAACATTTCATGAAGTACTGAATCTTCTTGGAGACTTTATTTCATCCACAGCTCCTTTTATTTGAATTAAAGGTGAGGACACTCAGCACCTGCATTTTCAGCAAAACTATTCCAAGCCACTATGAAAACTATTCCCAGCATAGGAAAGTCTTTTTAACTAGTTATAGTTAAAGTACAAGGGGGAGAGAGGAGACCGGGAAGAAGCATATCAAACCACTCCGACTCCCATCCACGGGCATCCTGCGAGAGACTTTGACCACCTTTTCTTCTTCCTTCGCTGCTGGTTACTTCTTGAAATGAAGAGCTTATGGAAATACAGGTAAGCTATTTTTTCCCTGTGTGTGGTATTTGCAGTAGTGTCCTTACAACTACTTCAAGAGCTTTGTGTATTAATGTCGTGGTTTAACCCCAGCCAGCAGCCCAGCCCAAAGCAGCCTCTAACTCACGCCTCTCGGTGGGATAGAGGAGAGAATCGGAAGGGAAAAATTCCCATACTAACCACTACGAAGAAAATTAACCCTATCCCAGCCAAAACCAGCACAATTTATCAAAACAATCATTAGTAATGAAAGGGGAAACAATCAAACAAATATGTCTTTTCTATACTTTTTACTGCTTGCTTGCTTGCTTTTTTTTTTTTCCCCATAAAAGTCTGTTGCCTGTGTTAGCGGCTTTCATTAAGGGGGCTGGGAGCGCCCTCTGGGGGCGCTGCCGGGACCTGCGAGTCCCTCCCGCTACAGGCAGCGGCTTGGGGACACTGCGGGAAATATCACAGCCTAAACCTAGTCCCGTTCCGCATCACACTTTGCGTTGTTCCACCGCGTCCCCTGGCTGAGTATCCCCCGGCAAATGCTCAGCTATTCACTCACCCAGAGTCTGAGCAGTCAGGAGCATTGTCTCAAGGCACTCTCACCAAGTTCATAGGTGACGTCAAGCTGAGTGGTGCTGTTGACACACACGAAGGATAAGGCCGTCCAGAGGGATCAAGACAAGCTTAAGAAATAGGCTCATGGGAACTTCAGGAGGTTCAACAAAGCCAAGTGCAAGGTGCTGCAGCCGGGTCACAGCAACCCCCCCCCATCAATACAGGCTGGGGGATGAACAGATTGAGAGCAGCCCTGCCAAGAAGGACTTGGGGATGCTGGTAGTTGAGAAGCTGGACATCATTTGGCAATATGCACTTGCAGCCCAGAAAGTCAGTTGTATTCTGGGCTGCATCAAAAGCAACAAGGCCAGGAGGGCAAGGAAGGCAGCTCTGTCCCTCTACTGTGCTCTCATCTCACACATAGCAACCTTTCCCATCTTAGCAATTCTATCTTATCGTTTGGCAAGCTTCAGTATGTCCATTTCTCCAAGCTTATAGCTGTTATTTGGAGGGACAGCAAAGCACAGACTTGATCAAGGAACAGAGCATGGCTTTTCATAGTTGTAGCACTTCAGTGGATTGGTCATGATATGGATCCCTGCGGACAAGAAACAGCACAAGCACAGAGCAACAGGAAAGCTCCTGCTTTGTCTCATTGGCCTTCCAGGGAGACAATTTTAAAAGAATTAAAATTTAGAAACCTTGGGAAGTTCACTTTTCAATAAGCATGTTCGATTACAAGTAAGAGGATTTCTTCTAGGTTTGATCTTAGCAGTGCCACCAACAGATTCGGCCTTTCTAAACTCTTTCTCAAGGCAAGATGAAGGCTGAAAATATTGCCCTGATCTTTGCAATGACACCAGATTTCACATTTTACTTTAAGTTAATTGACCACCTGCAGACTCTGTCCTTCTCATCATAAACAAGAAAGGCTTCTTCCTAGAATAGACCCAAAAAATAAAAATTCCCAGACCAAGAGGAACCTTCCTCAACTTAGAAATCCATAAACAAACAAGAAGAATAAAAAACATATCCAAATAGCTTATCTTTTAAAGATAATCATATTCTTGAAAACACAATATGCACTTCTGTGCATACATTTAAGGGGGGGGGTGTTAGGGTTAGGGTTACTAAATGTATGTTCTCCATCTTCAGAAAAAATCTTGCAATGTTGAAGAGACACCAATCAGCTTGCAGTCACTGCTCACCATAAAAGACTAAACATGTCCCCAGAGTCATTCCTCTGAAGTTATACTCTGGATGAATTTATCCCTTTATGTCCACTCATCAGGTTTCACCAGATAGTTGCTAACAGGAAGGTGGAAGAAAATATTGGCAAAAGTGTCAAAAACTGGTCATAGCTATCTGACCATTCTGAGTCTAAATATAGTAATTATTGACTTTTTTTTTTCTCTTATATTTGGTACTAGTAGTTCAGCATTTTGTTACCATAAAATTAACAAAAAAAATAGAATCAACATAAATATAGCCCTTCAGTTCCTAATTTTTTGTGTTATATACACTCTTTGGATGCATTTTTGTTAAAAATTCTCTGAGAAAGAAAGGAAGGGAAGGAAGGGAAGGAAGGAAGGAAGGAAGGAAGGAAGAAAGGATTTAAAAAAATAAAGTCCAATTCTACAATTCCAGAAATTTCTGGTAAGTTCAGCAGGGGGGGTACTAGGCATTTACAGTAAAAATCAGACTTGTGCTTTGAGAGCTTCATTCCCAGTCTGAAAATCACAAACTTGTTTATTCTGTGGGTTTGTACAACATCCAAACTGATGGTATTCTTACCCTGAAGTCATCCAGGAAGCATTTGAAAAACAAGCATTTCATAGCAGAAGGAAGTTTCTTTAGAGACTTATGTAGAAATAAGTGAAAACTTTATTCAGTATTATCACTGTCAGATAGAAGCACAGCATCTAGTTAGTCTTCAGGATACAGAAAACATGGACCAATTTCTCTCAGAGAGAGATTATGGAAGCTATTATGAAATCAAGTCACAAACTCTTAACATTATTCATTTTCGCACTTGCCTTGAGGATCAAAAAGAGACTTTGATGTCTTGGTGTTCCCAAGTCACTCCAAATTTGTCATTATGACAGAATATTGTCTTACATACCACAAGTCTACTAAAGTCTATAGTTCCCACAAGTCCTACCAAGAAACCTGTCCCAGCCTGGGCTCCTCTCTCCACGGGTCCCTTGCAGGAGCCTACTCCAGCATGCATTTCCCACGGGTTCACAGCCTTCCTTGGGCATCCACCTGCTCCAGTGGGGGTCTCCTTCATGGGCTGTAGGTAGATCTCTGCACCCCATAGTTCTTCATGGACTGCAGGGGGACATCCTGCCTCACCATGATCTGCACCATAGGCTGCAGGGGAATCTCAGCTCTGATGCCTGGAGCATCTCCTCCTCCTTCTGCACTGACCTTGGTATCTGCAGTTGTTCCTCTCACATGTTCTCACTCTGCTCTTCTCTGGCCACAACTACATCTGCATGATACCTTTTATTTCCTTCTTAAATATGTTATCACAGAGGCATTACTGCGATTGCTGATGGCCCTGGCCTTGGCTAGTGGCAGCTCTGTCCTGGAGCCAGTTGGAATTTGCTCTGCTAGACATGGCGGAAGCTTCTGGCAGCTTCTCATAGAAAACACCCCTGTAGCCACCCTGCTACCAAAACCTGACCAGACAAACCAAACACAAATATTCACTGCATTTAGTTGCTGAACAGTTAGTGTCTGAATTTCCTACATCTGCAATAATACTACCAAGCCTAACAAATAATTGCAAGAGTTTCCTAAATCCCTGAAGACCTTGCCCCTCTGTCAGCAACAGTTGTTCCATTAGTTTAATAGTCTGCATAGTGCCCTCAAGATCCTCAAATTACTGTTTTATATTTCTGCCTTGGCAACGCTTATGTATTTGGAATGCTTCTTTGCCACCAAACCACTTTACTTCCAAAGAGCAGTATGTGAAAACAGGAAACACTCTTCTATAGTGCAAGTAAAAAGTACGGATGATCCATGAGACATGAAACTTTCCCAGGAAGTTTCTCACTCCTGTGCATTCCTGGAGGGTTAATTTTACAATATTGTCAGCATAACTTAATGAATGCACTGTAACATCTGAGCATTGTATAAAATAAGGCTGGTAGCTTACAAAAGCAATTACTTTTCAGTGTGAAGCAGTAGAAGCATACAGGCCATTTTAAAAATACTTTCTGATTTTGTACTGCCCATTATTGCTAAATGTACTCAAATCCAGAAAGAGTTTCTTTTGCCTTTATTATTCTTTTTTTTCATTTGCTTTGAAATTAAAAATACGCATCAAAAACACCTAAAAGGCATAATTAAAACAAATATAGAGTATGCTTAAAATATCCTGTCAGAATGTTTTGATTAGAAAAATTCCACAACTCGATACTGATATGTTTTGCAGGAAGATATTCAATAACTTTTTGCTTCGGTTAATAAAACATTTTCAAAAAGTTATAACATCTGTTGCAACATATCTGGTGTAGATCAGTTTGATTTTATCCTCCAGTTATATAGTTCAGAAATTTTAAATTAATTATAAAATCGTAAATGTAATTCATGCCAAATAGCTATCTTGCTCCACAAGGAATTTTTTTTCTGTGTCTTCTACAGAGTTAAAATTACACTAGAATTTCCCACAGAAATGGGAATCTGTGCACAGGTCTCACTAAAAACAGCAGCCCTACTGTCAACTCTCTGGGAGCTTGTTGTCCCTACCTGCTTAGCACCGCCTCTCTGATCCCTTTAATAGTAGTATTGATGAAGATGTGATTTCTTGAGGTTTGATAGATTTGAACCTAGGGCAGCAGATCATCAAAGGATACCAGATTTCAGGATGGGGTTGGATCCAAGGTAAGTAGGTTGGCTCCTGTTCTCCACAGAAAGAAACCTGACAGGAGTTGTCTTTGGATGCCAGCTCAACTGTCCATTGGCCCAGCCAGGCACAACCTGTGAGCAACTGCAGAAGGGCTCCACAGCTTCCCTTCCAGCTGAGCCAGTGTGCAGGAACATGAGGAAGCATTTGGACTAGCCAATGTGTATGGAGATCTAGGAAGCTTATCAGGAGGGTTCCATTCAAATTCCTTTGAATTGAGATCCACAAGCTATTCACCAAATCATAATACTGAAAATGAAACTCTTCCATGCAATCAAATGGGCTGTGGGTGGACTGTTATGGGTTAACCAGGGAAAAGGGTTAAGGGTCTTTTAAAACTTTCACCTTTTCCTGGGACAGTGCAGCGAGCAAAACGGGTGGACCCCACACCAGCACCTCGCGGCACGGCAGGGTCAGTGGCAGAGCGGGGCAGTGGGCACATGCCGGCCCGGCCCACAATTGCTGCCGTGGTGTGGCCAGGCCGGGGCTGAGAGCAGCAGTGGCAGCCTGCACTCACAGCCGTGATTGAACAGGGGCCAGGAGTGGTGCTGCCACACTGGCCTGCTGCTCCTGCAGCTCCACTCCCGCTCTGCGCCGCCATTGCAGGTGCCACTCCTGTGGCTCTCCACTCACTCTGTGCCACCACAGCTCAAGGTGTACGTGGAGCCTCCCACCTCCGCTGCTGTGTGGGGGTACAGGCAGTGCAGGTGGAGTGGGCATCGCCTTGGCGATACGGCAAGCAGGGGCAGGCAGCGCCTGCTCAATGGAGGCAGTGGCAGTGGCCAGTGCACAGAGTGGGGGCAGCCTCCAGCCTGGTGCCATCGCACAGGATGGGCCCACAATGACAGACGCAGCAGCTGTTAAAGCTGTCCCGCACCTGGGCCCCTGTGGCGCTGGTGGGAAGGCGAGTGGCAAGTGCCCCCACAGCAAATGCTGCTGGCACCTCTGGGTCCCCGAGTCCCCATAGCAATGGCAGGGAGGCTGCGGAGGCAGCCCCTTCCCGCAGCGAGTGCTGCCCCCAATTTTCTTTAGCGCCAATGTCACCATGTTTGCCTCATGGTGAGGTCTCAGAGAGGGGGTGGCACCCAATGCCATGTGACACCAAACCAGGCTGCAGACCAATGGAGAAGCGGCATGCACCAGAAAGGGAGAATGAGAAAAGATGAGAACAGACTATAAAAGAACACTATAAAAGGAGCAGAAATGGAAGTCGGCTCTCTCTTGGCTCTCTCTCAGTGTGGGCAGCAGTGCAGCATGACCACAGCTTGGGCAGTGCAGGCAGAGGACCACACAGCTCCACATGGCACCGGTAGCAGTGTGGTATCTCTTCCTCTTGGGTCCTGCGGGGTTCTCCTTTCACTCTCTCTTAATTTTCTAGCAGCTCCGGAGTGGGACTCTGCTGCATCACCTCCCCAGCACTGTCCATGTGGCAACACTCTTTCCTCCCCCTCCACAGCCCAGCAGCCAGCCCAGGGCAGTGAAGTGGTTATTTTCTTTTTGACATTTCTGTTGTCGGGTTATTGTCTGTTACTGGTTAATGCATATAGTATCCCATGGATTCAATAAATTCTTTTGTTGTTGTCTTCTCTACTACATCTCTCATCTTTTAGTAATGCCCCCTAGTGTCCAACCCAGGACATGGGCCCATTCACCTCTCTCCATTTTGTCTCCACAGGAGCGTTGGGAAGACAAATCTGCTTAAAGCACACGGTGTGGCCAGAGGCACAGTGAGGGTAACCAGCCCCTGGGTCCTCCCCAGCACGTGTCACCAAGTGGAAACCCATCACTCTTCAAGAGTGGTGTCACTTTGTGAGACACCAAATTATTATATTAGTTATTGGCTCAGGCCAACTGAAATGTGTGGGTGGGGAGGAGGGGGACAGGTTGAATTTCACAAAGGTGGCGTGATGCCCTGTTCCCTACCCTAGCCCCATCAAGCCTCCTTGGGCAGCCCTGGAGCAGCTGTCAGTCACTAGACAACAGGAACACTGCCTCATGGAACACCCTGGAGCCCTTAACCCAGTGCCACAATGGCTGGCACACTGGAAGCCCCATTGAGGAGGGGTGGCTACAGGGGGCCAGAGCAGATAAAACCAACAACACATGGCCATTGCATGACGGCAACTCTGCAATTTCCAGGACTTCTGGTAGTGGGATCTGCACTGGATCTGGAGTGGTAGCTATAATTCTCATGTTTCTTCTCTATTTCTTTGTTTCTTTTTCTTTTCCTAATCTCCTTTCTTGATATTTAGGTAACTTAAAGCTTGATGAGTTGAATTTTGCTAAGTTGTATGGGTTAGCATTTGTAAAGTCATTGCTTTGTGAAATTCTTTCTTTTGGTTCAATGTTGGCCTTTAAGATTTTGCCAAGTTCTCTTATTTTCCAAAGTTTGCTAGTAAAAATGTGTTATTTGACCTCATGAGAAATGTGTACATCACTTTCTCCCATGTGCCCTCTCAAGATATTAAGAGAACTGAAGACCCTTTTAATAGATCCATCGAGAGGATTTTTTGAGCTTTGTATACTTTTAAAGTAAAAACTCTTTGACTGGCTCATAGCTCAAACCTGAGGTCTTAGACACTCCTGAAAGACAAAAATTCAGGAGAAAGGGAGCCAAGGAAATGAACCGTATTTAGACACTAACAGGTTGCTTAACCAAAAAAACAATGTTAAAGATTAAGCAAACTGACAAGAGAAGTCCCAAGTCTGAGCAGGGGCTCTCCTGGCACTTGCTGAGGGACAACAGAAGCATTGTTGCCTTTCTGCAAGGATGTGCCAACATGCTTTGCTCATCAGGTTGCAATAACGATTACCAGGTTTGTCAACAGCTTTCAGGTATGAGCTGCCTTGACATTCTTACACATACGCCTGTACATAAAAACTTCAGAGTTTTAAGTCATTGTTGTTAAATGTGTATATTTCTCTATTAATGAATAAATTAAAAGCTGGCCTAGGCTTAGATTGTGACTCTTCAAAAATAAGTCTCTGTATTTCTTTCGAGAATGCAGAAACAACAACAAAGGGCTGAGAATAAAGAGCAACCTATTCTACTACAGCATAATGGTACAAACCCATGGTATACACAAATATACACTTAAACAAATCCTTTCAATACTTAACAAGGAGATGAATTTAAAGGAAATATGCTAAAACAATCTTCATCTATAGACATTAATCATACCCTGTTTTCTGCATGATGACCCACAACCTCATTGTTAATGTACACCACAAAATTAATCATTGTTCTCAGATTCTCATGCTGTTGCATAGTTCACTCTCTATTTCTTGGAAGCCTGAAAATCTTGCAGGGTCTGATAAAGTACGCTATTCCATTTTGTCAATCCCAGCCTTTAGGTGCTAAATCCTTTGGTGTTGCCCACTCCCACATTTCAGTGTTCAACCTCACACATCTGATCTGTGTGAGCATTTTTATTACTTCCTTCTCCATTTTAAAAGCTTTATTAATTGCCATGTATGCTCGTTTGCAATTAAGAGGCCCAGATCTACACAAGAAATCAAAGGAAGTACTTTTCCACACAAAGTCTAATTAAATTGTGGTGTTTAATACCAGAGGGTGTTACAAAGGCCAAGCATAAATGAGCTGAGAAGAGATTAGACACGTTCATGGACACTGGTGCTATCACCACCTATTAAACACAAGTTCAGAGGCAACCTCTAGCTTAGAAAGTCCTTCAGTATCTGAAGAGAAGGCTGGTGCTATACATGCACTATTATTTATGTGCTTTCTTAGGCATCCACTTCCAGCACCTTCAGAAAGCAAATACCAGGCCAAAGGCTGGTGCCTTCTTCCCAGCCTGGAGTCTCTGCTGTCACTACTAATTTTCATACAGCAGAACACACACACTTGTTCATGGTCTACCGGACAAGAAAGGTGCAGATCCTACTCCTTGAACTGAAGGGAGACTTGATTCAAATTTGGGATAGAGCTGCCTTAAGCAGCACTACAGGGATTGGCAGCACCTGCTCTCAAAGCCCACAAGGCTGCACAGAGATAGTACTCAACAGGTTTCTCTGCCTTATTTCTCTGCTCAGAGCAGGTGGAATGTGTGACAAGAGAAGGAACTGCAAAACACAGATGAATGGAAGAAAATGCAACAAAGCTAACATAGAGGCATCTACAGTCTTCAATTTAATGTTACTAATCACTGTATGACCAATTCAGAGTAGATCCCTGATTTAAAGTCCCTTATGTATATGTAGAGGATAACTGTTTTCAAGAAACCAAAGGATCATAAGTCCAGAAACATGTGTAGGATCAGTGCTTGGGATAGAATCTGCCTCTGGACTGATCAACATCCTTACCTTGGTTACACCTTGCCCCACCTCACCTGCCTGGGAAAATATTCATAGCACAAACCATTCTCTCAGCAAAAGGAGACCCAGCCCAGCCTTTTTTTTTCCCCCCCTAGCCTTCTCTTTTCATTTTGACAGCATTAAACATTGCTCTACAAGAATATTCTTCCCTCTCAGGAATATATCACTGTCCTCTCACCTTCAGCTTTCTTCACATTTGCAAAAGCTGTGTATTTTAGGCTTGAAATCTTGGTATTTCACCTTGGAACTTCAGCCTTCCTAGACAGAATGTATGTCACTATTTTTTGATCTCAAGTATCTTTAGCCGGAGTCCTAAATCCTACTTATAGCAGTGAATAATAATAATCAATATATACTGTATGCTTTTTTCATAATTCCATGTATAAATTGCCCATATCCCTTAAGAAATGGAGTGGGAAAATACATTCTGTAGCATTCTTCGTAACAAAATAGTTATAGCCTATGCTACATACAAGAAATTCAGCGAGACACAGCAAGAAATCAATAAAAACACAAATTGCTCCATCAATACATACATTCATTTATACTCTTCAAGGTTATCTTTGCTATTCCAGCACAGAGATACATTTTCTCCATATATTGCCTTGCATATTAAACTAAGCAAGAGAGAAGGGAATGGAAACAAAAGCTATCAGTACAAATCTAATCTAGCTAGCATGAACATTCAAAGACTTTAGAGTTGTTTTTCCCCTCTGTTCAGGAAGCAGTCTGAAATGTGAGCACACCAACTGACACTGACTCTATATTTCCTTAACATCATCTTCTCCCAAAGCAGGTTTGTTTAGTAATAGAAAAGATCCCCAAATTCACCTTATATATGTATCACTCTAGTGATATTATACCCACTGGTATAAAATCTATGAACAGGACTGTTATCATTTTAGTCCTGTTTTTAATTGATTTTTCCCCTCCCATCTGTGACTGTGATGAATTTCAGGGCAGGCTGGGCCGGGCTGGGCGGCATGAGTGGTGGATGGCTCTGAGATGATCCACTGCACTCGCAGCACCACATGATGGTGGCAGCACATAGGAAAGCAGCTGCAGGCACGGCGGCATTGCCATGGAGACAAGAGTGTGACTGAGGCTGGTCCTGTGGGTTTCTGGAACACGGCAGATGACAGGTTTCCAGATCCAGAACTCTCTCTCTCCCCATTTTTGCTTTTGGCCCGGGGCTTGGAAGCAACATGTTTCACCGTCAGCACCTGTGTATCACTCCTGCTGTATCATCAGAGCTTGCCTCAGATCCCCTCAGAGAGATACCAGTCAGGAAATTGCTGCTTCTCCCCTTTCTGCACCTGGGGACAGTGGGAACACTCCCCTTGCATTGCTCATTGTCCTGGTTTGGACACGAGGGGCGTTAATTGCGATGAAAAAATGCAATAGAAAATCAAGAACAAGCAACAGGATTTATTTTACAAAGAAAGAATCCGACAAACAAAACGTGATGAAACAAAACTCAGCTCCTCCAGGGCTGGCTGCTGGGCTGCTGGTGTAAGGGAGGAAACTAGAATGGCGCTGGGTCCTTGCTGAGGATTCCTGGAAAACAGGAGAATGAAAGGACCCCCAGGGGGAAAACCGGAAAGGGAGAAATACCACAGCTGGTGAAACAAGGTGGTCCTCAGCCCCTGCGCTGCCTCCACCGTCGTTGAAGCTGCACTGCTTCTCAAACCACAGGAAAACACTGAGCAGAGATGTGTGGAGATGCAGCTCCGATGACCGACGAGCCCCAAAAGAGGAAGATGCCTTCCAAGATTGCTGCTTTATAGGGAGTCTAATCCCACGTGATCTCGAAGTCCCTCCCAGTGCAGGTCACTTCCAGATTGGCTAAACGGCACCCAGGAACCTCCCCTCTGTGAGACCTCACCACAAGGCAACATGACAGCGCTTCCTACCAAAATGCCTCGTGGCCAGGGCCCAAGGGGGGATGGGGCCGCCCTGGGGCGCCCTGTGGGCCCTGGGCACCAGCACCGGTCAGCCCTCCCCCTCCGCGCCCATCGCTGCCGTTGCGGGGTGAACTGGTGGAGGGGGCAGTGGCAGTTGCTCCCGACACCCATGGGATGGAATGGGAGCACCCCCACCATGCTGCAGGGTTTTGCCTCTTGTCCCCACCGCCGTGCGCACACACATTCTGGGCAGATGCACAGAACCAGAGCCGGTGCACCGCACGCCATGGTCCAGAGCTTGCCTGCTTGCTTTTATAAAATACAAGAACAAAGATCTACAACACCTGGTTCCCTCCCCCCTCCCCAGAAAACCCCTAGAAACCCCCAAAAAACTCACAACCCCCTCCCTGCCCAGAAGAGAGAAAAAAAAACAGAAAGGGAAACATGTTTTAACTGCTAAGAACACTTCTTTCACCCCACAACACTCATGAATGGGTCCTGGCACACCATCCCTGCCATTTGCCGCGGCAGCCATTGTTTGTGACTACAGAACCCTCTCACTGACTTCTCAGCTCTCCTGTGTCTCCCAGAGGTGTGCTGGTTCTTTTTTTCTGGACAGAGAGTCAAAACTGACCCACATGGGAGGGGTGGTTTTTCTTTTTGTTTCACTGCAAGGTTTTCAGTTGTTCTTGAGCTATTGTTTTGTGTTCTGTGTTTTATCACGTGTATATATATATTTTATATGTATATAAAAAATCTATTCTATAATATACATATTTATATATTATATATAAAATAATATATTCTATAAATAATAT
>VYZS01041920.1:0-11892 GCA_013400695.1 Neodrepanis coruscans | reverse complement strand
TAATATATAAATATATATTGTATAATTGTTATTTATATATTTAATAAAAGAGTTATTGTTACTTTTTCTATAATTTGTGGTCTCTTGTTTTCAAATTTAAATTGCACAATCGTCTTAAAACTAAGACATTAGTGATAGACGAATGTGTTATGACCAGTGAATTGATGGGTTAAGTTTTGGTTGGTGGTCATCCATGTCAAAGGAGAACGAAGAGAACCCATGTAAGTGTCTTTTGGGCACTTCATGTAAATGTTAGACACATTCTAACATGTTAGACACATTAGACATGTTAGACACGTTGTGCTAAAGCCTGTCACTCCAGGAAGACTCCACAAAGCTTACACCTTTACTCATGTTCTGGTTCATAAATTATGAAGGTGGTATTTTAAAAGCAGAACTAGGTCTGTTACGCACAAAAGTAGATTTTACAAACATCAAGCTTTAGAGCCAGAAGAGTTCATGTTCCTAGTAAAAAATGAAAAAATATTAGGAAGCATGTGAGGTGGAACCTGTCAGAGGTCTCTAAAGGAGTCCAAATGAGAGTGGCAGTGACAAGGAAAGGTTTCTTGCACAAGATCTCTGACACAGGCTAGCTGCAGTAGGAGATGCCTTTCTTCCTGTAGTAGTCTGCCATTGCAGAGAACAACATTTCAAGAGATCACACTGGTGAATACATGTACTGTTGGTTTGGTATGTTATTAATATTGAACACAATAATACATCACTTGGTTGCAGAATTGTAATTGCACCATTGATTATTAGTACAAATCAATCAAAGTCTGACTTGCCATGGCAGTGTCATTGGTATTTTTCCATTGTGTCCTGTCCTCATGCCGTCTCTTGCCTTTTATTTCTATTTATATTTCTACATTACTATTAAAAGCAAAAATTCTGCACATTCAACCTGAACATGCGCTTTCCAGTAGGAACCAAACATTACATTGCTTATGGTAGATATCCATTTATTTTTGTAGGCAGATCTTCATGGTGTTCTTAACAAGAGAAAGTAAGCATTGAAAAAGCACAGAAAGAGCTGCTTCCTTCCTGCCACTTTCCTGATGCTGACTGGCATGGCCACCAGCTGTTCTCTCTGCCCTCATCCATCACTACTGAGAACATGAAGGTATAGATGTTAATCAATTTGATATGTTCTGGGCATCTCAAATTTAATGTAGAATCAGTCATGTGTTACTTGAGAGTTCCATGGACTAGTTCTTCTGTTTCTGATCACATTTTCATGCTGGATTTACCTAGAACTTGTCTTAACCCTAACTGTTTTTCTGAAAATTTGTATAAATTTTAATTCTATGGATTTTTCTGTTCCCATCAGATGGTCTTCTACTTCTCAGATGAAAACTTCATAAAAGAGCTTTACCAACACCATATGAGAGAGTAAGATAGAAGTCTGTGTTCTTGGAAAGCATTTTGCTGCTTAGGAAAAAAATGACATCTCTTTGGCCACATAACACTTAATATGACTCTCCGTTCTTCTGCATAGGAGGTTCATTTTTATTACTCCTTACTTTAAACACAGGTACAGGAAAATCTCTCTCTGAGCTTTCCCATGAAATCTCAGTGAATCTTACAGTCAGTAGGATAAGTCAGTTCCAAAGAACCCTAACATCCATATATCCCATATAAACTGCATAGCAGCACAACCTTAGGACTGTAGAAACTTGTGTTGGAAAAGTTAAATAGAACAGTGAGCAAACTTGTTTATTTCCCTCTCTGGAGGCTGAAAGCAAACTTCATAAGTGTTTTCTGCTACACGAGGTGTCTCAGCAACACACATGTTGTTATGATTTTTGCCCAGTCCATGTTCAATATGGAAATGACAGTCTAGCAATTTTTGTAATCATCTCACAATCTATCTCCGGATTTCAGCATTTAAGCAGACAGGGGCACAGCAATGCCCCATGATTAGCTCTGATTGTGAAACTCCTTCCATAACCAAAATTATAAAAGTGATCAATCACCTTAACAATAGTTAATAGCTCTTATCCAAAGCCATAATAATCCCACTCTGCAGTTTGACTATAGAAAGCTATTACCCTATCAGCCCAGCTTTGTGTCTGAAATAGCACTGTTCTTTCTCATCTAAAAGCCTGAAAGGACACTATATCTTGGTCCTACAGGCTTCTTTCCACCTTCCTCCACCTCTGCTTCTCTCTGACTTTCAGTCACCATCCTAAAATCTCAGTTAGCTCTCTGGGAGTCTCTCATAGGACATCACCAGTCTTTGAGGCCACCTCTTGCTGTTTGGCAGTCTTTTCCTTCACCATATGTCACATCAGTACCAGACCATTCTTTTTCACACCTCTCCTTTTCCCTGGCAAAATTGAAAAATGTCATGAATTTTTAAACACATTATCTCTTAGCATTTGCATGCTAATGAAGAGCAGGAAAATGAGCTTGTTTCATAACAAATGTGATCCCATTGGCCTTCACGCCAGACCTGAAGGCCTGCAGTAGGGCTTACACAACCTGTAGCATCTCTCTGAAGCATGAAGGGATGCAGTGACTCCACCTTTTTTAGTTCAGTTACTGCCTCTCTCAAGGAACAAGAAGTTATTGATGATGGCACAACTTCCGGGTCATTCCATTGAACTGTCTCTGCCTCTCTGGCTTGCCTCAAAAAGATTTTTGATCATTTCCAATTAAACTAAGCTGAGTAAATTGAATGTTAAAGACTTTCCACTTTTATAGGTTATGAGACAAAACCTTCTGAGAAAGCGAAAACAAGGTTTGTGAGAACGGTGGGATTTAAATACAGGACATGTTTTCATGCAGAAACAAAGTCAGCTGGGCAGCACATAGGAGGGATCATAGAATCATAAAATGATTTGGGTTGGAAAGGACCTTTAAAGGTAATTACTCCAATGCCCTCTTCAATGGATGAACACCTCCATATGTGTTCCATAAAAAATCATCTTCCTTATGCTGGACTGAGAGCAGCAGGATCTTCAGCATCCTGTAACTGTCATTATTTCCATCTGCATATGTGCTGTCTGAGACTTGTTGCTACATTTCACACAGGCCTGTAATTTCATTCATAAATCCAGGCAGGGCACTTGAGATGCTGATTTGGGGACAGAGTGAGTTTTCAGTTAATATTCCTCAATCACTTTTCTACAGATTTATCATTGACAACTAGTGCAGCCCATCAGCCATCCTGCAGGGGTAAACCTCATGAACATAAAAAAGGAATTCCTGCTGTGGTAAGACTTCTCTATAACCTTTGGAGAGCCACACGGACAAGCAAAGGGCACCAGATTTCAGGATGAACAATGGAACAAGGGACACTTAGAGAGCCCCTAGACTTGAAGAGTAGCAGCACTTCAAATTATGCTCTCATTAATTATCTTTTCATTATGCAATTTATTAAATAGTGGACAGAAAGAGGGGAAAAAATCAACTCGTCAGTACTGTAACATATGTAGGATCATAAACAAGGTAGAATTGGACAAAATGACTGTGAAAGCGAAGACAAATTTCTCAATCAAGACAAGCCAAAACCTGGGTACAGGATGGAGTGTGTGTTGCTGAACTCTCCCCAGGAACATAACTTTGTCCTATGTGCACATATAATGATCTAGTGCAAATAGCAGCTCCTCAGCTGTTCCTTGGGAAGACACAATGTGAGTTGAGCAAACCGGTTTTCCACTAAGGCTAACCAGCACTGACATATCATGCACAGAATATCTTTGGCAAGGTCCATGTATCCAGAGATACATGAGAAGCAGACTTCAGCTTCCACATCCTTATTTAATATTTCAATAAGTAACCACAAGTTCTCTTTTCCCCTGCAATGCCCAGAAATTGCACCCACTCTGGAGGAATGCTTCACTTACTCTGTGATTCAACAGAAACAACTTCACTACCTGAGCTTTTGCCTTCTGGCCCAGGATGTGAGAAAACCATGATTTGGAAGCGTTAGATGGAGGATAAATAGGTTTATTCAGATTTAGCCTCCTTGCCTACACTCTAAGATCCCCTCAAATTCTTATCAGGTCAAAAATAGATCTTCCTATCTTTGGCACATCTGAAAGGGTTTTTTTTTCTTGATTTATTATTTGATTATAAATTTAGTTCACACACTCTCTAAGTAGAGGTGTTTCCCACCCCAATATTTCCAACTCACTTCCCACTCCCTGTGACTCTTATGTCCATGAGAACATCTGCGTTTATGGCTTCACACCAGCTTGTCTACCAGTGGGCAAGAAAAATCAGAAACTTGTAGCAATAGTCCATCCTGACCATACCCAGTCCAAACCCCAGGGAGTATCTGGAGAACACCACCATGGGAAACTGCTGATTGATGAACAGGTTTGTACAAGGTTTCAGGCTGCCTCAGTGTGGGCAACCTTGTAGATTCTGAAAGCAGACCTGCTGCAGGTGGCAGGGTGTTGCAAAGCTCTGTACCCATGCTGAGGTCTGTGATGGCTGACAGCAAGTAGTAGAGCAGCAACACCAAGCAACCAGTTTTGGTTCACAGCACCTCCCTTCCTTGCTTCAGTGCCATCTTGTTTTTCTTTGGGCTAACTTCATCTCTTGTCTGACTAAAAGATTGGGAAGGCCAGTGAAAGCCTGCTTTTATTTGTCCTTCCTTTGTTGCAAATTTTGGCATAATGGATTCATCATAAAAGAGATTGCTCAGGCTTGGCCAAATGCTTTCAGAATCAAGTCATTGAAGGAAATACTAGTTATTCAATTAGACTATAAACAGAGCCAAGAACATCAGAGGAGTCAGACGTGCACTGTTTACAAGCTGACATAGAGAAGATGATGAAAATATATAGCCTCTGAAAGAAGACAGCAGCCAAAAGAATTCCTCCAGTGAGTGTTTAAGAGATGTAACAACATTGGAGGTATAATGACCATGATTGTGACAGTGCTAGTGTAGGGAGTTTCTGAAACTGAATGCTTTGTGAGAGACTCAGAAATACTTGGATACCAGTCCTCAGACTACAAAATTACAGAGATCTCATTTCAAACAACTCTGACTATAAACTCAGTTTGGGCAAGAGCTGCTCTGACATGTGATGTCTCTCCAGAACTTCCTAAAAGATATACCATGAAAACAACTGTAAGAATTCACTATCTCCAGAGGACTTATCCTTATTGTAGTGACCCTCCCACTTTTCTTTAAAACTACCATTTTATCCCTCAATACGAAAGGCCACACAAGACAGTGGGTCTCAAATGATTGTGTTAGGTCTAATCCTTTTTTTTCACTACTATTTTAAAATTATCTGAGGCAATATGGTTTTTAGCCTGAGCAGACCTTACTCAATAACACTTCAAAACGACATCATTCATAATAATGACAGGCCAGTGGGAACTTGCAGCATTCTGAATTAAATCAAGTAGTATATAAATATAACCAAGGTATTCTCAAAGTAAGTACAACTAACCATTTAAAAATGGCAACTTGCTTTCGCATTCTAACTGGGGTGTCATTTTTGCAAGGCCATTTCTGGGTGGGTTTCATATTCTTTCATTCTGTTCTGTTTTTCTTATTCATGTAGTGTTCCCAAGGCATATATGACATACATTTCAAAGTACAGATATCAGCTCATTTACAGCTAATTATAATAGGTAAGTGGTGCAGCAAATGGAACACCCGATTTTCTCCCCTCTTTTTTTTTTCCTTTTGGTTGAAGCTTTTGTGATGTTCTCCAGGTGACTCCCATGCATAATGTAACACTAGCAATGCTGTTTGCATAATAAGCTATTTCTACCACAGAAGCAGAAACATTTTATCACTACAGAGAAGGCTTGGATTATGAATACATTTTCATATAAGTTGATTTATGTGAAAATTACCAATAAATGCATTCTAGTCATAAGTAAAACGTTTGTTCTTACTTTAAGAAGTAGTATTATGTGAAACTTAGGGGGAGGGGAAATGCACATTCTACCAAGGGAAACTATTTTATTAGTATGTTCAAACGTCAGAACTTGCAGTCATCTTTCAAGGTATGGAGCCCGCTGAGTTTCCTTCAGTGAAGTCAACGAGAATGGAAAATACTCAGCACTAGACAGAAGTACACTGCATCTCACCACGCTGAACACCCAGCTCTATAGCATTTACTACAGTATAAACACTAAACCAATCTTGGTTCTAACCCAGTGGCAGCTTTTGCAGTCTTCACAACAGTTGTTCGTTGCCCTCTTGTTTAAAAGGCAACTACATTTTAATATAACAAAGTTTCCTTATTAGTCGTTTTCAACATGTTTATTTGAAATGGAGCATCATCATCAATAAGACCAGCTCTAGAGTCTCACCTCTCTGCCAGTGCTGTAGGAACAGGACTATGAAGCCTCAGACCAGAAAATGCAGCCAGGCACCAGCACCTCCATGTGCTCACATAGCCCCACATCACTCTCATATCCACGCTGCAGCAGGTGGAGCAGTGAGGTTAAAAAAGCCTCCACATGGCCCTACACCCATTTCGAGATCAGCACAGGATCACATCTCACATATTGCGTCACAGATGAAATGTGACCTAGATACATATAAAGCACCAGCACCAGTCTCAAAACTGACACCCTTGAGACTAAGCTGATGTCCTTTGAAGACAGTAAAACAAAGGGCTTTGGGTCTGGCCATTTGCATCAGAGGGTATCCCGGAACCAATTAATTGCCATTGCAAGTGCATTTTTGATGGGCTAGGGTAAAGAGGCATTCTTTGGTAACTGCTGGACTTGCTCCTATTCAATAAGGAGCTAATCCTGCAAAGAAAGGTCTGCAGGCAAACCTGAGTCCACCTAAACCTGTGGGGACCTCAGCAAAACTTTCTGACTCAGCAAGGCTGTGTCCCAGCAGAGTAAATCAAGCCTCTGTCTTTGAAACAATGAATAAACTTATACCTCAGTTTTTCAAAGCAATACACTCCTCAGATATCCTGCTACTGTAAATTCAGGTGGTTTTATTGACACCAGAGGAGTTCTTCTGAGTTACATGAGCTGAATGCCTGATCCAATGCTGGTGATCAAGATTATTTCTGCCTAATAGATAACTTACAGAAGAAAACTTTTTATATGATATGTCAATGGTTTTCAACTCTACAAAGTTAAAAGGCTAACACTCCAGTTGGAGGAAGATTAACTACTGCAAACAAACAACACGTAACAAGTTTTTGTCGGAAACACCACTCTGTAGTTGTAAACATTGCTTAATGTCGTAATTTCCCTGTAGATTTTGTAAACTTCTGCAAAACCCTCTCTATAGAAACCCACTGATTTCACATGCATTATACCAAATATGTTGGTGTGAATTTTCTTGCAATATTTATTTTTATAAATGCCTTCCAGTTTTACTAATTAACTTTTCTTCCTTTTCCCTGCAGACCTGCCTGTGAGGAAAAGCACTGTTCAGTAGCCTTGAGCACTACATGCTGTTCAGTCCAGCAGCTGAGAAAACACCATGACTCTTTAGCAGATGTCACTGAACCTCCGAGCTCAGTGGTGCTCAGGCCCACGCTGCTTGTGGTCCAGCCCTTGTTGATGGCCGGAGACACAGTGCACAGCCTTTGTTCGAGATCTGACAATGCTTCTGCCCTGGGTTGCCTCCAGGCAAAATCCTGCATCACTGATTCCCATGCTCTGCTGCTGAGAAGTGTCTGTACCTGCCTCTGCTTCTCATTTACATTTGCTATTAGGGTCACCTTATAGAACCCAGCTTGCTGTATTTCTCACTGGAGTGAAGGATGTTTTGTACAAAAAAGTAAAGTAAACCCTGGTCTAAGGGGGATAGTCCCTGGACACAACTGAGTCACAGCTTTCCTGCATGACCCAACAGCACTCCTGTGCCCTGAATCCTGTGTTGTCGAGCTCCACGCCATCGGCCTAGAGGCACAAGTCAGTCAGCCCCTACAACCTGTGACCCATATTATATTTTCAGCCCCTCTCAGGTGAGTATTGCAAACTACACATTTTGGCTCAGGATCCCTTTTTATGCATATGAGACATCCTGGAAAGCTCTCCTGTATGATGTCCTCTTCCTGCTGTGCACTCACACAGTCCCCACCGAACATGGTTCCTGCCCTCTAGCCTGCTTGGTAGCTCTCCCTACATGCCCAGAAAACTGGCTAATACCTCTAAGGATGCCTTAGCAAAGTTTCTTCCCGTTTGAGATTCCTTTCTGTTTTCTGTGCTCTGACACTGTCACTGCTGTCAGTGGTGCTGTAGCAGCTCCACTGGCCCCAGTTTCAGGTCACTAAGCCAAAATCTCTGACATGAAGTAGGAGCAGCCCAGGTTAACCAACTGTAATCACGCCAGGCCCTCCTAACAGCAGGTACCAACAAGAAAGTTCTGGGTAAGTTCTCTCACTTATCACTGAATCTGGGGCTCCCAGCATGATGAGTCTTGTTCAACTTCCCCTCATCCTGCTCCCATGCTTAACAAAACTGATGCTAATTCACAAACAAGCACAAATCCCTAGTTTTTCTATTTTCAATTTAAAAACATTTTAAACTATATTTATTTTACTACCATTAAATAATGTTTTGTCTCTAAGATAGTAACCACTATAGCTGAATGAGTATGGAATCAAGAAGTCAACTCATATTCAGATGAGATAGTGTGGAGACTAAAGATGGGAAGGAAGCAAACTACCGAATAGGGATGTTAGATCATGCATTCTTAGTTACACATTTACTATAACTATAACAGCACACTTTTCTATTTTAAACCCTACTAAGTGGAGGCTATTTAAATGTACTGCTGTAGTAATAAAGAAAAGGTCAACTCAATGTCTGTCTTGGCCATTAATCAATCTTTCCTATACTTTCTAATTATCTTGATTGCCTGATTGAGTGAAGCATGGGACACCGATCATCTATGTATTCCTTGGTTATATCTGCTCTTGGCACTTTTTTTTTTAGATGAGAGGATATTTTCATGGAGTGACTATTTTTCAAAAAAGATCCCAAACTTCTTCCTCTGATAACCATCTCCATTTTTGCCTTATCTCCCACCATTTTCTGTAGCAATTTTGCCGGCTGTTCCCTATAAAATATTGAAGTGTCTTTAATCATCTCAGGCAGCAATTTTGTGTTGTTTTTTCTCTTCATTTCAGTAATCCAGGATTCTCAGAATTATTCTCTCTCTCCTGCTGATTATGAATTGTAGCTCTTTGTTTTTAGAAGGAGCTTAATGCAATGCAATAACACACAAACACAGAAACAAATTATAGACATGAAAAGATCAGATTTTTTTTTCTAGTGATAATTTCCTTTTACTCCTGGGTGTCACATATTCATAAGGGACCCCAAAACTTCACCAAGAGCAGCCAGATAGCAGGGAGGACCTTGAGGGACAGTGTGGCAGGAGAGAGGCAGCAGATCACATTCAGACAGCATAGATCCATCCCACGGATTGGAAATGCATGTGACAAATGGCATACAGAAAGGGGCCATTGTGCAACACCCATATGAGCTCTAGAAGATAGTTTAGTCTCAGTTCAGCTGTATGGAAGATACCAGGGAGACAGGAGACCTGAAAGGATGTAAACCTCATCTTAATTCTTTTGCACTGAATTCATTGGGAGTTTGAGATGTTCGAAGAATGCAGAATAGGATCCTTTGGAAACATTTCTCACCAGCTTTGATTATCTCTGCACCTTGATTGAGTGAGTCATGCAACCCAGCTCCCTCAATATCCATTAATGTCCAGCAAACAAAGCATATTCAACACATCACTGTTTTTTGTAAGGTTTTGCTTTTTTTCCTGTTCATAAACAGCTTGAGAAAAATGGCCAGAAATCTTTGCAACTTACACAGAACCTATGATTTTCTCAAGTAGCTAATGGTCAGAGCACTGTCTTCCTCCAAAGCTGCATCAGTGAGCAGGCAGCCTCTACAGCCTTTCAGTCAGAGGCACCAACAACCTCTCCAAACCACTGCAAAACTTTGCCCTTGCTAGAAGTAGCGTGCACTGGTGATATGAGGCTCAGGTGCCCCAGCCACAATACAAAAACCTGAATCAGACCGGGTTTCTGAAGCATGATATAAAAATGGAACCAGAATATGTCCAAGCAAGGGTTCTCCTATTTTTTTCTGGTGCAAATCCTTTTACCAGAGAGATAACTCCAACTGTTAACATCCCCATTCTTTACATACTGACACCCTCAAAATCAGAGTAATTTCCCTAGCAACTCTGGGGCAAGGGGCTAAATCTGGGGAAAGCCACTGCTCTTTCTTTCATTCTTAGTCCTTCTTTGGAGCCAGCTACTGAATTTATACATTGCAGAGCCACACTGGCAGGTGTGTATCTTGCTAAACCTCACCCCTATCAAATGGTGCACTCTACTAGAAATGAACAGTACAACCAGTTTAGCACAGATGAAGAGAGATTACTGTTATACGACTCTGTCTTATTTCCATACCCCACAGTGATAAATGAAACAATACCCCTAATGGAGTATTAGTAGCTGCAAAATTACAAACTTTAGATTCAGTAATAGTACATTCAGGCAATATTTACATGAAAAAATAAGACAAAGCTCTGACAGAAGAATCTTTCATGTTCTTGTCTGGTTTTATCACTCAGCTCACAGTTTTATCTTGTATTTAATCATATTGTCCTTCATCTGCCATCCAGTAGCCAAAGAAGTAAAATATCCTTAATCTCTCTGTATCTCATTACACTGTGAGACTATGGTTTTGCAAAACTTCCTGTTAAGTATGATATATCTCAGCTGCATAAAGTATATGCTCAAAATTCATACAGTACATGGAATACCACTAAAAATTCTAGGACCATCTTGAAAGCAGAAAAACTGGATAAAATGATGCAGAAAATACAGAGTGATGGGTAGGTAAAGTGTTATTAGTAGATCATAAATGCAAATGAAAAATATCAAATGCAATTTCATTCAATAAAAAGCAGCGAGAAATACACATCAGTAGGTCTGATGACATAAGACTTACTTTGAAGACTTTGTATCCCTCCTTCCTCAGAGAAGGGCTCCATGATATCAGTTTAGGGCAAGTACAACTGAAGAGAAATCATGTTGTTTTATTTTTAATCTCTGAATCTATTGTCAGTATGACATAACATTTTCAGGCCAGAAGAACATGATATAAGTCAACAATCATTATAAAAATTGCTATTTACTTGATTAACTCCTCATCAGTTTTAGATCGTAAAGATCAGTACCACAAAACACTAGGTCCTTAATTGAATGTGATTGTTGTTACACCTTGGTGTTAAAATTACTTGTCAGCTGCCTGCATTTACCAGTGGAAATCCCTTTAAGCAAATGTATGTGTAAATAAATTATTAGTATTAGTATTATTGGTCATGGTGGTGTTGCCATTGTTGCTAATATTTTAGGCTCATATTGATGGAGTTTTACATTCTAAAGAGTACCAAGTGACACTGTGGGAGTCTTTGGAATGACTGAATTTGGGCTGTAGTATTATACTATAAATAGCTAGCAATTTATTTGTTACACATTCCATTTGACTACAGCAGTCTCTGTATATTTTAAGATCTCTCCTTTTAAGTATCTCTAAGACCACTGTTGTTTCAATTACTTATCACTGTGGCCTGAGGTATCATCATTACACTGAGGATAATAAACAGCTCCTCCGATTTCTGCTGCTACAGCTGTGACTAACTTAACATGATCAAAAAGCAGCACAGGATAGAGAAGTAAGTGCCCGTTAGTAAGTGGTTGATCCTAAATCATATTCTGCTCTGCCAGCTTTATTATGTGGTCTGGGGCAAATCTCTAAAACTCACTTTTTGGAAGAACTGAGACCACAACATATACTCACTACACAAGATCTCACAGTAGTTCTGCTGTTTCTTTGCTGTAATGGAGCTGAGGTCTAACGCCAGATATAGCAGGAGACTATTTAATACAGTGTTGTGGGTTAGAA
>VYZS01041917.1:43806-61373 GCA_013400695.1 Neodrepanis coruscans | reverse complement strand
TCCTATGAAGAAAAGCTGAGAGAATGTTGATGCATAATGATGACAAAGTAATTAGGCAAAAAAAGAGAAACCCACCTAGAAGGAGAAGGAGTTCCTGTCATTTCTCAGCCATAAGCAGGAAATACACAGGATATGAAAACAGGGTCAAACCACTTGGAATGAATATAGAGATGTTGTCAGAGTAGGTGGAAATGAGACAAGGAAGACCTAGGCCCATCTGTTCTGTGACAGTTAATTCTTTTACATGTATGTGCATATACACTGTTGGTGTGTACTGACAACATATTCTTTCAGTGGAGATAGGCAATGTTCTGCCTTTCCTGACACCCAAGCCTTGAAACCAACTTTTCCTGCAAAGATTTAAAGATTTCTATTCAATGTTGGTTTTTTGTCAATCCAAGACTTTTCTACTGCAGCAAGTAACGACCAACAATTCTTGTCTTTCTGAGTAGACAATTAAGAAAATCAAGGAACAAAGACATTGTCCTATTTCACATAATTGCTCCCTGAAGTGGTTGTTTTGTGTAATTGTATTTAACTTCATTAATCAAAGTTAAATTATCAAGCACAGAGCCTTCTTGATTTTCTTATTTTTGTGTTGTCCTGTCTTTTGTCCTGAAGTACATCTGAGAAAAAAAGCTGAAGCAGGGCTAAAGTCCTTGAGGAAAAATGTGACAGGATGTTGGTGAGACTTTTAGAACCCACACAGAGAAATATATATTTATATTTATGGGAAATAAATAAAGATTCTGTCTTGGCTTAGGAATGTACGTTTTAACAGTTTGATGGTGTTTGGAGCACAAGTCAAATTATTTTTTGAGGCCTGCCTTTACTAGCATGACTTCTTGATAAAATACCAGGTTATTAAAATACATATAATTTTTCAAGAGAAAATTACCACTTCCTTGAAACAGACTTTCCAGGTACCTGTCAGCTGGACTGCTTTAACCTGACTACTAGTAATGAACCACTGGGAGTGGAGGGAGAGCAGAACAACATTTACTTTATTCAGGTTCTAACATCAGAAGGAAGTGGTTTTCTACAGGCCTCAAAGGAAAGAAATAATATGCCACTCCAGGAGATTTTTCAGACAAGCTTTCCAATGACAGGGAAATCAGGGACAGAAGCAATGCAATACTGCTTGATATTAAGGAGGGCATTGAGAACTGTTTGGAAATCATAAATAACAGCACTTGAAGCTTAGAGGCAGTTGAAAAAACCTCAAACATATAAAAATATATAAAAAAAACCCAACTTCCCAATGCCTCAGAGGAACTGTGGCAATACTATAAGAAACTACTCTGTATCTAGTATGAGAGATATGCAAAGACAGGGATCACATTTTCTTGGTTACCAATTAGCTGATTTAATTTCAATAAAGCTTTTCATATCTTGTCTTCACTGAACATTTAGATGCTTTGTGATCACATTTGCCCTTGGCATGTGGTGTAAAACAGAAAACACATGCTACCAGAATAAATAAAACATTGCAGAAAACCCTATCATACCTCTACCATTAAATTATAACTTTACCAACTATTTTTATCAATTTGTTCTATTTTTATTATTTTTTTTTAGAAAAGGAAGCCAAAGGGAAGAAGATGTTGTGGAGGACCAACAATTATGTCCTGAATGAAAAGTACTTTTTGATGAGGCACTTAATATGAGATAGAATAAGCTTATATTTTGTTTCCTATGTTTAAAAGCTCATTTAACTATTTCCTAATTTCAAGTGACTGTAAAAAAAAGAAATTTAAATTCAGCAGAAAACTTAAATGTCATTTCACACTGACATATCTGAGAAAGTTTGCTGTCAATGGATGAGATGAGGTATCTGAAGTAATTGCTATATCTCTATCATTGGAAATTGTCCGATTTGATGAACTGGTCAGAAAACCAACAGCAGATATTAATTTAGGCCTATGGTATTCAGGAAATAATTACCCTGCATTAGGAATAAACAGCTTTGATAAGCAAATTTAAAAAGTGCAGTTCTAGGCAAATAAGGAAGTCTAGTAAAAAAAAATAAAAACCAACAAAGCAACAATCAATGTTTAGTAATTATTTTTATTTTTTAAATTATTATTAATATATTGTGCAAATTGTGCCCTGGACCAATCCCCCAGTTTCAATGTAGTTCTGTCTGTTTGCCGTATTAGCAAATTTTTCACTTCGGTCCTTTCACTGAGGAAATCAATGCATAGGATAAATAATTCTAGGGCTAGTTGTGGCCTTTGATATGTAAGGAAAGCTCTTACAGGTTAAAACTGGTTTTTTTCTCCTTAGCAAGGAATTTGGGGAAGAAAAGGACAAAGGGACCTGATTTTTTCAGGCCATGTCTGAACTTTTTACAACTTGTGCTGATGTCAGGCAACACTTTGATGGTAAACAGGGAAGTAAAGAACACACAAAACACACTGTTGCCTTTAGCAACCTCTGGTCTGTTGGGGTCGTATATTCATGCAGGAGTCCAGGATTGACGCGAACACACCAGTATGATGCAAAGTCAAATCTTCTTTATTCTCTATATCCTATGTACATGTGCATACACGTATCCTGTTCACTATACACTATACAGAATACAATACCTCTACTTTCAGCTACATTTATAAGTTTCCAGTTCCACACATGTCCACAAAACTACTTGATTGGTCTCTCAGCAAATGCATAATTGTTTAAAGCTGAAGTCACTCACTGATTGGCTATAAAAATAAATGCTGGCTAATACTAAGACCTCATTTCTATAGTAACCTCTAGTGCTATTTTTACCAGCAAAACTTGTTTACTTTAGTTTCAACGTTTCTTTCTCATGTCCTTGTGCTTAGACCTTTATCTACAGTCCAGCTTTGAGATATGCCTGCTGGACACACTCTGTCTCACGGCCCTTCTCTCATGGTATCCAACACTGGTCTTTCTAACAATATGCTCCTCATTCAGCAAAATCCACCAAAGCTTTACTGTTCTTCCATATCTTCTCAAAAATGAAGAGACAGATAAGCCATTAAGGGAATATAAGTATAAAAGAGATACTTCTGGAAAAGGTTGTTGTTGTTGTTTTTCCCTGAGATTTAGGTAATAATGCTTTTTGGTCATTTGTATCCTTCTGGCTCCAACTATGTCTACTTGCATAGGCCAAGCTGTACAACTGTCAGTACAGCTTATACCACACAATGCTCACTTAATAGTTGCAAGTACATTGATTTTCCTCACTGAAACCTGTTAGAAATTCACCCATCCAGTCAAAGAGGCATGTATGCATTTCTTCTGAGGAGCAATCAAACAGAAGGGGATGGGAGATCTCTGTTGCTTATGTTTGTGTATCTGCTTAAGTGCTTTGACAGTTTCAATATAAATTATGAAGTACTTTTATAGGATTCAAAATTAATTAGGGAAACAGTGCCAGGAAGGTGAAAGACTGATGAAAGTAACAGAAAGAAACTACTGAAATAAAGAATATGAGTTGTTTCCCAATACAGTAAGTTAGCTTGTGGGGTGATTACATTTAGGCATGTGTGTAAAAAGTCATTCAAAGACAAATATGTATCACTAGTACAGATAAGATAAATATATCTAGCTTTATAGAAAATAAATTCTGATCTTGAGCTAAAAAGCAAAGCCTTTGTTGCTGTTATTAACAGCTTGATTCTACTCCCGGACTTAATGAAAATTTCAGATATGCATTGAGATTTGAGGAACCAAAGATACTACCCACCCATTTGTACTCAAATTATTGTACTCAAATAATAGGCCCTGTGATACAAGATACAAAAGTCTCTGTATCCAGTAGACAATTGTTGTAAGTCCTCTGAGGTTTCTGATTGCATTTTTCCTTTTCCTGACTGTATTTTTCCTTAGGGTCATTATTTTCTTAATTATGTATTTCCTTAAAGTGGTTTTCTTAGGTTATTAATTAACATATTCTTTGACTTGTTTCCTCCTTGTGATCTTTATTCTATTGCAATGTATGAATGTGTTTGTGTATATGCTATGTTTGGTATCAATTTTACTCTTTGCTGAGACACATATTTGTCATTTGGCAGATGAATGCTGGCATGCAGAATGATTTCTCGGAACTTTTCAGGAGCCCAATTAGCATACAACAGTGGTACAAGGAGTTCCACTCTAGTGAACCCCCTGAGCCACTCTTCACCGATGTGCAAATTTGCAGGCAGCTTGGCAAAATTACAGTTTTGCATAATTATGAATAATTTTTGTTTGCGGAGGATTAATGCATGAGATGCTATTACCATATGCAAGAGTTACCTTTCCAATGGAAAGGAGATAAATGTTTATGAAGGTATGTTGTACAGGTTTTGTAAATATTTGCCAGAAGATGAATATGTATAATTCCCAATGTGCAGTGCAGAGAATATTCAGAGATACTAATCAGTCTTGATGACCGTATGAGACTAAAGACATGTGATTGTTGCACTGTCAACCACTGCATTCAGCCTCTGAAGTTTTTGGGGTTTGTTTGGGTTTTTTTGCCTAAGGAGACAGATTATGATATCACATAGAAGAAATATATTTATTTGTATGACTCTCTCAGCCTCACTCAATTAAATCTAAAACTTCTTTGTCTATTTTGATTCAGTACAACACAGGGCTGTCAATCCCAGAATACTGTTTGTCTATACCTCTCATAATAAGGTATACAGAGGGAAGAGACCTTCTTAATGTTTACTGTTAGACAAAAGCTTAAAGGGAGTGATAAAGAATCAGCATCCAAATATAAAAGAAAATCACAGAGTGCTTTCATTAAGGGTCAAGTCTTTAACATCAAAATCAGTTACTATGGTGGTATTCACTTTTCTTTTTAATAATTTCTACAGGTTAGATATAACTTCAGTGAAAAAAATTTAAAGATTCCAATGGAAACATGAAAAACTTGAAAGTGGTAAAACATCATCATCAAAATAAAACCCCTCCTATAGCAATTCTATGGCCTCAAACACTTGTAGAAGAACTATACAGGGAACTGGTACAGTTTTAAGTGATATGCCACATTTTTGTAGAATTCTGTGTATGTAAGTGTTAGCATATGCACATAAACCTAGCTGTGTTCAGACCAAGGGTACATGTTTAGTGACTCTTGAGTAAGTCTCTTAGGGTATTCATGTGCTATGTTATTCAAATTTGAGGTATTGAAGTTTTACTACAGTTAAGCATTTTCTAGTCTTTTATTAAATTTGATTTTTCTAGGCTGGTTTCATTGCTACATTGCGCAACTTTGTTAAGCTAGAGTTTTTACTCTCTCAGTTTGTCCATCCCTACACATTCCTCAAGTCCATGCCTGCCTGATTGGATGAATTCCTGTTGATATCAATCTCATGACAGCACTCCATTTCAACGAAACACTTACATGCCGATTATCTCAGCCACACTGTATCAGTCTCATATTAGCTACGGTATAACAGGGTTTATAATAAATCTGCAATTCTCCTGCTGAGAAGATAGATAAATTAAACCCCATCCACTCTTTCCTATTTCTTCACTGTCTTCAAAGTACCATTTAAAGTAGGAACCATAGCAGTTATTTATCAATTCAGTTACTTAGAAGTGGGACTTGGAAATGGTACAAAAAGGGTGAGATTCCTTCACCAATATTTTTACTCAAGATATTCTTGGTACCTGCACTAACCTTCAAATTGTCTCTCTTCCATTATCAACCCACAGAGTCTACTTTTCCCTATTCATACAGTCCTTTCAGTGCTGTTATAAGAAGGTAAGGGAAAGATTGCCTTTACTTTTTTAAGCATTTCTAGTAGTTTATGTTTTTACCTGTCTTCTTTCACAGAGTATTGAAACAAAATAAAACATGCTATTTGACAGCTTTCTTTTACATTTCTCCATTTGAAAAATTTCCTTTGCAACACAGAATTTTTCTTATATAATTCCTTAGTTTTTCTTCTGAAAACTAATAGTTTTAATTCGGTAATATTTGTTCTTATCTCAAATTTGCATTGATGTTCAGCAAACACTTTTTACCGCAGTAAAAAGTGCTTTCTTTTGAATAGCCATAAAGTGGTTTTGATAAAACTATTTTGATTATCTGTCCAAATGTTCCATATTTCTATACTTTATTCAAGCAAAACTTAAAACTTTCATGTTAAAAGGACTTTAGTTTTTTTATTCTTTCTGAGAATATATTTCTGAGAATATTACTGTTACAGTTTTAAAAATGTTTCAGTATAAATCTGTTTATTTCAGTTAGTCAACAAGATGTCTCATAGTGCCAAAGAAATACTTGAGTTCCAAAATGCAGATATACAAACTTTTTGAAATATAATTTCCATTTATCTCTAAAAGCAACAGTCAATGATGACATGATAATGCTAAACCTAGACATTAGATCCTCTTCAGAACAATATTTAGGCCATAAGAATAATTTCAGCATCTCAGACCACTGAAAATTTAAGAGTGAACCTAAAAAGCTGGTGTAGTTTAAATTTCCTTAACATGGGTGAAACTATTGTTTTCTTAAAGCCACAAAATAAGCTTCCAAGATCTCATGATCTGCAAGGCTAAACCTTGCATTAAAATAGCCCAACTGTGGGTAGAAGCAACAGGTTGTGAGTTGAAAAATGTGTTTCAATGTAAGTTGACTTTGCACTTTCTGTGCTTAAATTGAGGAATTTAATTTCCAGGACCCACTGTCTTATATTTTAACAGAACTAAAACAATCAAAAAATATTCAACAAAAAAAAGAGAAAAGTAAATACAGTAGTTTAGACTAACTGGTATATGTTGGAGGATGCCTTGTGAGCCATGTTTATGGCTCTCTAGCAAAAGTGTACAAGCAAAGGTCTGGTTAGCATAACTAAGTATTAAGTATTAAGTGTTAAGTATGAAACTGCAAAATCATAGCCTGTCAGCAAAGAAGCAAGAAACACAAACAGGTCGTCCTTGAAGGCTAAGCTTAGTAAAATAACAAGCTGTGTGAAGATAAGAAAGGCTTGCTTGACCTTGCAGGTGTAAGAGGAGTAACTTTAAGACTTAGACCATTAATGAGCAAGACCAAGCAACTGCATTCTTAGATCATTAGTAATCTTAGATCACTAAGGAGTAAGTTGAGCCTTGTATGCATATTCATGTAGTTAATTGCATATTCATCTAGGTGGACTGTAAAAGTGTGTACTGTGCTATCAATAAACGGAAGCCTCTTTATCAATCACGTTGATTGTTGAAGTTTCCCCTCGCCACCCGCAGGTATAAAATCACTTTTGTTCTAAAAGGTCATGGCTTTCATTGCCATTCTTACATACCAGGAAATCTAGGTAAATGTTAAATGTATGCAGATAAATTCTATTTAATTTTGCCTCACAAATAAATAAATTCCAAGATTTTTAGATATGGATCTTTCATCAATTTAAAAAAAAAAAAAAGTCAGAGACAGAGATAGTTGCTTTAGAAGCAACATGTATTTTCTTTACAGTAAGTATATATCATCAACAAAATAATGAAAGGACTGGACTTGTTATTTTGGAAAGACCATAAAGAAAAAACAGTTTCTCAGTCAGTTCAAGACAAGAACTACACCTCCCACATTTACAACGGATGAAATCCCTAAGTTCTTGTTAAAGTCAATGGGCCTTTGCTGTCATGACTAAATAAATCTGACAACTAACTGACTCTGAGACTGCAAACTTATTATAATGTTTAAAGAATCTATAGCAACTCCTCCTGTCTCACAGTTAGCAAAATTAATGCATCAGATGTTCATCATCTGCTGTGTGGAACTAATGACAACCGTCATGATAACGCATAAGACTTAATATTTTCCCTTTTTATAATCACAAAGGATAGCACAGGTTCAGAGAAGCAGTATGCCATATCCTTAAAATTGATAAAATGACATCTTTCCTACAGGGGATTACACTGAATTGGATCATTTGAGAGCAACAAACATTGACTTTAACCAAAGTTGCCAGACACTACCTTCTTGGGGAGACTTTTAGTTGTTACTGGGTTCTGAGGCTTTTATTTGGTTGTTCGGGTTTTCTCCCCATGGTAGATTGAGGTCATTCATCTCATTAGAATTTTATTTGGGTCTTCAGTCTCTTTCTGAAGAGCTTACAAACAGCTATCAGATCACTACAGCTTTTGACCCTTTTTCAGCTGGTTAAAGCAATGATGAAGCAGAAGGAAGGTCATCTGTTTTGTTGCTTCTGCCACTCCACTGTCCACATGCTATAAAGTTGTCACTATTAAACTAATTTGTCTTTCTGGATATCCGTGTAGTTTGGAAGTGTTGTGTGAAACTTGCAGGTTTATAGCTTTATAAATACAAAGTCAGAAGCCCTTTACTGCTAATAAAACGTTATATGTGACACTCCTTAAGTCGGACGCAACCCAAAAAGCTGGTTTGTTGTCCTGGTTTGGACACCCTAGAGGGGCTTAATAGGAACGAAAGAAACCCAATAGAAAACCAAGAACAAGACACACACAAAAAAAACCACAAGTTTTATTACACACACACACACAAACCGACAACAAAAACTCAAAGACAGACAAATTAAGCTCTTCCGAGGCCAGCGGCTGATGTGAGGGATCGCCGTTTTATAGAGAGCCAATCTCGCACAATCTGAGAGTCCCTCCCGGGCACAGGCTGCCTCCAGATTGGGTAACTGGCGCCCGGGAACCAACCCCTGTAAGATCTCGCCATGAGGCATAATGCTTCCCGTCAGGCTGCCACGTGGCTAGAGCCCGAGGGGCCACACTTGGCTGCCCTCAACCTGTGCTAGCGGTAGCCACTCACAGTGGGGCGGCGCCTCTGCTGCGAGTGGCCACCGACAACTCTGTTCAGCACTGCGCTCCATACACATGGAAAACCCTCTGTGCATGCGTGCAGCGCCAAGAGCAGTCGAGCCGAGGTCTACCGGCGTTCAGCGACGATATCCCATTGCAGCCAGCAGCCAGGGCAGCGCTGTGGCTGCGGCACCGTGCTGCCACCAGCAGCCGGGGGAGGGCACTGCACCCGCTGCACTGCACCAGTGGGGGGCTGCGCCCGTGACAGCCACTGGCTTGGCACCGCCAGCCGCAAGCTGGGCTGGCCCCTGCGCCACCGCCAGCACTCCGGGGCAGCATCGCGCTGGGCGTCCTGCGACTGTCACACTGCTGCCACCGGGCCGTGCCTGCCAGGCGAACAGCGCGGTAGGCGGCAGCCATCTGCGCCAATCCGTGGAGGGGCACTCCCCCCGACACATCAGTGGGGAGGCAGCAGGATGGGACAGTCTCCCCGCACCATACCCGCTGCTGTTGCCAGGCTAGTCCGTCTCCATAAACATACAAAATGCAAGGTTTTAAACACCCTCATTCCCCCTTCCCTCCCAAAAGCCCCTAAAAACCCTCAAAAACTCCAAAGCCCCCTCCCCATCCCCCAGGAGAGAGAAAAAAAATGGGGGAAAGGGAAAACAAATTTTAGCTTCAGGAACTTTCATTTCACCCTATAACATTTGTAAAAGAGGCATTTGGGGAAGTTGTAGGGGTTTCCATATTGTTTTTTATTTCATTGCATTTCTGTCACATTGGCATCTGTTAACATTACAATCCTAGGAATAAGAAGAGACCATACACAGTTCAGCAACATTTTGAAATGACACAGGTTGAGTGACTTGCTTTAAAATTTTGAATGGCCATTTCAGGTTACTACATTAATCCAGAATTGATGACACAGTGATCTTTTCAACACTTAAATAACTAGCTCAAATTAAAAGACTGTGATGTCTTAAGATATTTATCATAATTTATGAACTTCTAGCCAATACACTATGAAAAAGTTTCTCTCTAATGAACAGGTGCTAATTAATTAATACCTGTTATCTTTATTCCTTTCAAAGCAACTTCAGTCAATCCTAGGAGAAAGATCAAAAACCCTGTTCAAAAGAAGTAATAGTGTGGCATGCTTAGCCTACAAACAAGCTTTCCAGGTCAAACTATGAAGTGCACCGAGAAGATTGGCACCATAATAATGAATTAGGATTATGATAGGAGCAAACACACAACGGGAGGTGGCATCTCAGGCACACATCTTTTGTTCCCAAGGAATCCAGTTGTTAAATTCAGAAGTAACATGGTCTTCAGAATTCTTGAGTTTTTATAGATCCTGTAAAATTTAGCTTGAAACCTTTGGACTTGGGTCTTAAATACAACATAAAGTACTCATAGCACTTGAAGACAAGATAATATGCATATTATACAACTGAAAATCTCGTTTTGTCAACCTCTTAGAATATATTTTCTTTTGTATTTCAGGTTTTCTTTCCAAGTACAATAAAAACTATTGTGAAAATTAGAATTTCTTATTTCATCTAACAAAGAAAAAACTGGAATCCCTGTCCACCTCCCTAAAAATTAAATGATTATGCAGCAGTTTCTAATCTGAACAAAGCCATTGAAAGATGACTGCTAAATTCAACATATTCCCTGAATTATAAAAATATGATTTGAGAATATTTTTACATCATCACAATTAGGCAGACAAGATTGCTTTCAATAGTCACTCTTGAGTTACTCATTTCAAAGCAAATTGGAAAAAAAAAATAGAGTTCTTGCACTGCAGGTTGGGAAGAAAGGTAATATGACACACCAAAGTGCACTAAACGAGTGACTAACAAGGCAGGAATAAAACTGAGGTCACCTGGGCAGCAGTCTAGCTCCTACAAGGATGCTAGACCATCCTAGGCTATCCTTCCTTCCTCTTCCGTACATATGCCAGTATAAGAATTGATGTGCATACAGGTAACCCCAGGCAGCAGTGTGTGGATAAGGTTTAAGGAAAGGTTTATTTTCTTAGTCAGAGTCTCTAATATACTGCAGTACTTCACTGAATGCTCATGCAGTGTATGGAAAAAAGCAAAGCAGGAAACCCATTTTAGCATTTTTATAACACCTTTTGCATGCACATCTTTTCAAGGCTGTATTGTCCACAGTATTTTATGGCCTGCCTGATTCCAAGCAAGGGGCCCCTAGGCATGTCTGTGAGAATCTTATCTCTCCTTGAAGCAGGGGAGTTACTTCTCTACAGATAGACAGAGAGAACAAACACAGCACCATTCCTAAGAAAGAACCGTTTCCCACATTGTGTCTTCTCCCATGGCAGAAGCTTCCCTAAGTGAATACTCCTATCTTTTCCTCCTCACCAAAATCATCCATTTTCTCCTCCTACAGCCAGGAATAATTGTTATGAAAGAAAAATATCTTTTTTAAAGTCTTGAATATCCTATTATCTGATTAGGTAAGTCCCTGCTTTGCTGCCATTGAGACCAGGAAAAATCTTATTGGAAATAATAGAGTTTAAAAAGCTGTTGTGAAGGCAGGAGAAATCCTTATGAAGGACGTTTGTAAACCTGTTCTCTCATCCTCTTTTATCCTCAGTTCTACAACAAAACAAGATATCATTTCAGGTTTAAAAGAGGATAGTCATGAAAATAACAAAAAGAGTGTTTGTCATGTAGTACTGAAGTAGTTCTTCAAGCAGGATAGAATGTCTTTGAGAATGCAGGAGATAATTTAACCAAACTAGCAAAGATAATAATGCCTTTAGTAAAAAAGAAAAAAAAAGGTTAAAAAAAAAAGTAAAGAAAAAGGTATAATGAGCCAGCGCAAGTAAGTATTAATTTCAGGAAAATTTATCGACTGGCATTAATGTGATTGATCAGAACTCAGCATGCATGTTAAAAGTTTATGATCCAGGACCTGGTTTAGCTGGAAGAATAGGAAGAAATGCTTTAAACTGAATGTTTTCTAAAATGGAGGGCATTATTGCTCTTACAGAGTGTTGTAGGTTAGGAGGGAGTTTTAGGTTGGGGGGAAGGGGGTTTGTCTTTTGAAACATTTTTTTATTTTCATGGGAGAGCAGAGCAAGCAAAATGGATAGACTCTGGTGCCTCGCAGAGGGGCAGCAGTGCACCGGGGCTGGGAGCTAAGGCCTAGAATTGGGGCTGGGAGCAGACCCCCACTGTCTCCACCCTGGTCTGTTGCCTGAGCTAGGGCTGGAGATGGTGGGGCATGAGGCCCCGGTGAGGGAGCGGCAGCAGCTGACGGGGCTGTACACAATGCAGCGTGGGGCCCCAGCCTCCTCCTCCCCCAGGTCCCACCTTGGGAGTGTCCCCGCTGGTACAGCAAGCTGGGGCTGGTGATGGTGGAGCAGACGGCTCCTGACATGCAGCAGCAGCAAGACTCACAGTTGGGCCCCCTGGCAATGGCACTGGGCTGGCTGCTGCTGGTGGGGGCCACGGCTAGTGGCAAGTCCTGCCATGGCTGGCTGGACAGGCGAGCCCCCAGCTAGCATTATGGTGCGGAGTGGACCTGTAGTGGTAGGCGCAACCCCCACAGGTGGCCGCCAGGCCCCTGGATGCCCCATGGCAGGTCAGCAGTGGAGGCCCCTTCTACCAGCGACTGCAGCTGCGAGTGTTTTGGCGAGAATGCCACCATGGTGCCTCGTGGTGAAGTCTCAGAGAGGTGGCAGTGCCCAGTGCCACCATCCAATGGAGAGATGGTGCGCCCTGGCAGGGTGCCATGAGAAAACCCAAGAATGGGCACCGTAAAAGGCAGCAGGGAGGGAAATTCTGCCTCTTTTGGTCCCCTTCAGCACTGGTAGCAGCACGGCTCTCCCTTTCTGTCTCCCTTCCAATGCAGGCAGAGTGCAGACAGCAGTGCGGCATCACTGGAACTTGGGCAGTGCTAGCAGGGAACCACCCAGAGGTAACAGGAGTAGCGGTATCTCTCCCCTTGGGAGCAATATGTCTAAGAAATGACAGCTTGGTCATTTCTTAGAACAAAAGATCCCAGAACAAGATAGCATTTTATTTTGTTAAAATGGTATGTCATATTAGCGAAGTGACCAATTACTAGCAAAATTTTCTCACAAGCTTTGCTCCAACATGTGCTTAATTATTTTGTATCTCATACTCTTCAACTTGTACATAGGTACCAGGGAACACTATAAATTTGTTTGAAGTGTCTTGTTACTGAAACAGGGAGTTTGATACTGTTCAAGTAAGTCCCAAATAATATTAAGAGAAATTACCTTATGGTTTCTTAATTGTACAGTATCAGAAAACACCTCTCAAGAGCAAATGGCATTCTTTCAAGATCCACAGTATTAAACAATCACAAATTTCGCAAAGTTCAGATTCCCCGGGGAGACATGTTGGGGTGAAGATATGAAAAAGCAATAAATGGAAAGTCTTTTTATGCATGATGCAAAAATCATGTCAAAACTTAAGAAAGATAAGATTAAAAATGAAGGCAGGTAGACAGAGGGCAAAGACTAGGGAGTAAAGTCATGTGAAAAAATAAGCAAATACACTTGTCCAAACTTGAGAGTGACAGAAATACTGTTGTATATTCCATGCTGTGTGTATGTAAGATTTTCATAGAAGATTTTAAATTCTCTACTACAGCATAACTTCAAATTGTGCTTGCTAAATGGGATGGTAGAATGCAGATTAGTTGAATAGCTCATGAATATGCTTCCATAGCTACAGCTTTTCATGCCAAGCTGCTGTAAGTTTCACTGAATACACTCATTTAAGGATATGGTTAGAGAACTGTCTAAACAAATAAAACCCCAATTACTCAGAGGCAACTAGGCCAAGACTAAATCTACAGATAATTCCATACAAATATGATAAATCTGAAATTAGTACTTGCAAAATGGTGTTCAGTAAAAGCAGCAGTCAGCTGTTCCACAAGGGAAGAGGAACTGTGGGTGACAGGAGGGCAAGGCAGCCCCAGAAGAACCAGACCAGCTTCTGTCAGAGTCCAGTGATCACCATACAAGACCAAATGAAAGTTTGAGATCAAGCTGGAGAGTCAGTAAGACAAGCAAAAGTCTAGGAAATTATATATACACCTAAGACAAGCCAAAATATGTTTTGAAGAAGTCTAATGACATAGAAGTCTTTTTAAAAGAATTTGGAACCAGGATTTTAAAACAGACCATAAACATACGGGCTAAGGTAATATAGCATCGGTTTTCTAAAGGCTCTAACAATTTCCCTGGCCAAGCAGTCTTAAAGGTCATGGGATGTAAGAAAACATCTGACAATAAAAACTATTGAAAAAAACCCACAATAAAACTAAATAGACATTTCCACACTGTCTGACAGACAACACTGGCTTTTCAATGTACAATAAAACATTTAAAAATTACTGAATAAAGTGATGTCATAGTATGTATACAATACAAAATCATTCAGAATACTGCAAACTTCAGCAATCAAACAGCTGAAGAAGACCTCATATGTCATGGGATATTTCAATAAAACTCAAAGTTGATAAACCCACACTATAATGGGGAAATAATGCTATATACAGAATGGTAATCTCCAAAAGAGCTATTTTAATTGAGAAAAATACATTCGATTTAATAATGACAACTGTCATTTCTCCAACTTTCACAAAGCCTTGCCCCCTACTTTTCTACTCTCAGCAGAGTAAGTGGTTTAAGATCCGTTTGAAGACTGGATATCCTTGACAAGGGTAAATTAGCCCAGGTCACAGATTTTGGAGTTGAATTAGAAAGTGAGGAGAGAGGGAGTGAGGAAAAATAAGATGCCTAGAAATTGTAGGAAAGAAAACAATCTATAGGAGGAAAATATTTGTAGCAATTACTAGATACTGCAAATACTGTATTCATGTGCATCTTTCAGAACTAGATACACTTATTTGTAAAGTTATTTTTCAATAAATAATCTATTTAACTGTAAAAAGCTGTACATTTCTACAGTTTTTAAAATTTTTAATTGACCTGATAATAAAGTAAAATATTCTTCAAATGTAAGTTTTTGGCTAATGGGATAAAACTTTCTCTGAGTTGTGAAGAAAAAAATCCTAGAAAAATAGGACTTCAAAAATAATTTTCATCTTTGGAAAAAGATATTCGAAAATATTTAGAACACTGTATTTTATACCCAGGGTTCTGAAATGGAATTACAAACAGTACTTACATATTTTCATGTGAACTAAAAATTTCCCTCCTCTGTTACATTTAATTAGGAAAAAAGTTCTGATCCACATATTTGCTTCTTGCCTCATCCCGAAATAACTTTCTTAAATGGAATCTTAATTTCCAAAGTTAGAGAGACAAGAAGTAGTTTAGTGTCATGGTTTAACCCCAGCCAGCAGCCAAGCTCCACGCAGCTGCTTGCTCACTCCCCCAGCACTGGGACTGGGGAGAGAATCAGAAGGGTACAATCTGAAAAACTCATGGGTTGAGATGTTGCCGTCAGGCCCGGCTGGGCCAAGATAAGTGAGACAGGACTCGCAGCAAAGGGAGAGAACAGCTTTACTCTCGGTGTCCGGTGATCCAAAAGAGGAAATTCATAACAATCTCTCTAATTTTATAACCTCTAGTGCCCACCCCTTTCATCTATCCAACTAAACCCCATCTTACTACTATGCCCCTAAAACACCCAACAGAATGGTCCCTTATTGCTTATCCCCACCCCCATTAGTCCCCACCAGGCCTAGAAGCCCAGCTCTTATGTTTGGACTTCACTGCCTCTTTATCTATACAGAAGAATGCAAACATGTGAAGGACAGGCCGTTTTCTACTCTTAATATTCTAAGTTACTCAGCTACCTAACTATAGTGAAATCCCAAATATTAAGAACCCCCTTACAGCATCAGAGACAAAACCAGTTTAATATGGAAATCAAGAGCCACACACACAAGGGAAACAAAACAAGGAATTAATTCACTGCTTCCAATGAGCAGGAGATGTTCAGCCACCTCCAGGATAGCGGGGCCACCTTACATGTAATCTTGATGTGGGAAGACAAATTCCACCACTCCAAACATCCCACCCTTCCTTCTTCTTCCTCCAGCTTTATATGCTGAGCATGACACTACCTGGTATGAAATAACCCTTTGGTCGGTTTGGCTCACCTATCCTGTCTGTGTCCCCTCCTAACCTCCCATCCACCCCAACCCCCTTGCCAGTGTGCCAGTATAAGAAGCAGAAAGGACCTTGCCCTGTGTAAGCACTGCTCAACAATAACAACATCTCTATACCAGCATCACTCTTTCCAGTACAAATTCAGATATAGCCCCATACTAACCACTGTGAAGACAAAACCCCAGCCAAAACCAGCACATCTTAAAAAAGCAGTCCATATCCCAGTGATTGAAGAGATATTTGACCCCACTGGATATGAAGTGTTAAAATAAACAAGACAGCTTGACACAGGGCATGAGCAGAAAATTGTACTACTTTTTAAATGACAAAGAGATTTAATCTTCCTTGCTGGCCATTAATGTGAACAAAAAGGAACATTTTAATGTTTGACAACAGAAGGAGGATCCACAAGCAATAAGCAAAAGGCAGATACAAGGAGCATCAGCTGACAAAAAGAATTCATTCAGGACAGATGAATGGGACTTAACTGAAGGCCAGATATCATATTTTTAAATTATATTAAATCTCTTCACGCTCACATTAAAGCAATTTTTTGCTTTCAAAAGCAGCAGGATGTTGTGTTTACATGTTATGTGGAGTCCTGCCCATATTACAGGTTTAGTTCCATTCACTTAATAATTTCATCGTTTTCAGAGTTAATGCACAAATTTATAAACTTTACTGCTTACAAGCAAACACTAACACATTATGAAGTTGGAGTATTGGCTTGAAACTTAAAGAAATAAAGCAAAACTACAGCTTTTATGGAGAAAGGAATGTAACTATTTGTCATTCAAATGAATGATGCCAATGCACACTAGTAGGCAATAGAAACCAAAGTATTCCACTGTTAGATCATTTCTCACACATTGTTACTGTCTGTCTCCCAGGCTCAGGGGTCTGACAATACTGAGGAAGGTTGTGAGATAAACTCAGTTGCTTTTGTTAAAGGTCAGTATGAAGAGGATTTTTTCACATTCTAATTCACTTTCATGTGCTTCTTAAAACTTGACTATAATTAAAATCTGAGGTGAAATTTACACCACTATCTTACAGACTCATTGACTGTGACAAAGTGACTTGGGAATATAAATGGATTTCTATACCCTGAAAATTATTTTCCTATTCTTCACTATGATTAACCTGAAGTGGATTAGTTAATTCTTCTTGTGAAAAAGCAGACAAAACTCCTATTCCAGTTACTACTCAGAGAGTCCCTGGCACAATACAAATGAGCTCACATCCCTCAGACATCAGCTTTTCTTAGTTTGCATATAACTGAAGGGGAAAATTAAATCTTTTCAGAACATTTCTAACTGTTTCTTTTTGAAACTGTCTTGTGATTGTCTTCAAACTTCCACACTTAGCCTGTTGAACTGTGCCCCATACACAATCAGATTTGATCTGGACTCATTTAAAAGGGATGTACTTCAAAAACTAGCCTGTATAGCTGACCAGAAAATTAGATCCAGGCTTATCAAAAATCTGAACTAAGGTTTTGGAAAACTTCTCTAAGATTCTGACAGAATATAGATGATGTTTTCTTCCAGTTCTGGTTAGATTTTAGATTATCAGAGGTCAGTCAGTTCAATTCAGCCCATAAAAGTATGCAAGAAGTTATTAATGGTGAAAAAAATCCCTAGAAGAAGGAAAATTAAACATT
>VYZS01041917.1:10034-43755 GCA_013400695.1 Neodrepanis coruscans | reverse complement strand
ATGCATCTCAAGTAGATACACAAATATGTTGGCCTCCTCTCAGCGAGTGTTTAAGAGAAACTGCTGCCTCTCCCTTATGCAAATGTGAGCTCACTGTTTAAATTACCTATGGCAATCTTCAGCCAACAGTGAAGAAAATCTGGTAATTATATCATAATGATATGCACACTCCATGACCAAGAGTTATTTTCAAAGGTTAATTATTTACCTAACCTCTCTGTCTTCACTTTTCGTATTCACACAGTTTAAACTCTGAAAAAACACATGAAATAAATTTTCTTAGTCTTTATTAGTAAAGTTACTCTATCAAAGACTACAAAGGCTGCATTCCACAAAATAGATACTAAGGACTGTTGAACATGGAATATATTCAAAATAATGCAGTTGGGAACAGAACTTTAATCTGCACATTGCCATAAGATATTGAAATTATCTGTTTTTTTAACCTATTAGATGCTGCATCTCTGAATGCATGCCCAGTTCTTGCATGCACTTTTCTGACACTAGTCTGAAATAGTATATGTTTCATATAAAGTGATGATGGGAAAACTGCTAGGAAACTAGCAATTCAGTCTGCACTTGAGTAAGACTATCAGAATTTTATTTCCACAAATGAAGGTTTAATATACATTGCGCTTAGTCAAGACTGTACTTAGTCTTATGAATTTTTGCTCTTGTGAGTGTTCTTAGCATTTAGAGTCATAGGATCATAGAATAGTTTGAGTTAGAAGAAAACTTTAAGGTCATCTAGCCCAACCTCCCTAACCAGAACACCATCCAACCTGACCTTGAATGTTGCTAGGGATAAGGTATCTACCACCTGTGTGGGCAACCTGTTCCAGTGTTTCACCACCTTCATTGCAAAACCATTCTCTCTTATATCTAGGTTGAATCTACTACCTTTAAATTTAAAACTACTATGCTTTGTCCTACTGCAACAGGCCCAGCCAAAATGTTTGTCTTCATCTTTTTTACAAGCTCCCTTTAAATATTGAAAGACTATGGTAAGGTCTCCCCAGAATCTTCTCTTCTCTGGGCTGAGCAACCCTTACTCTCTGAGCCTATCCTCATAGGAACGATGTTCTATCCCTCTGATCATTTTTGTAGCCCTCCTTCAGACCCACTCCAACAGGTCCATATCTTTCTTGTAATAAGGACCCCAGAGCTGGAGGCTGTGCTCCAGGTGGAGTTTCACCAGAGCAGAGTAGAGGGGGAAAATCATCTCCCTTAACCTGCTGGCCATGCTGCTTTGGATGCAGCCCAGGATCTGTTTATCTTTCTGGACTTTGCATGATTATGCACATTGCTGGCTCATGTTCAGACTTTTTTATCCACAAACACCCTGGTGTTCTTCCCCACAGAGCTGCTCTCAATCCCTTCATCCCCCAACTCATATTGAAATTGACCCTCTAACCAAATTTAATGATGTTCATGGGCACAATCCGCATACATGTCTGATAAAAAGACAAAGATATTGCATTAAATAAATACATCATTGATTAATGATATCTATCACGAGAATGCATGATACAATTCATATGGGCAACTACAGTAAGGACTAAGAATGCAGAACAGGTGGGGGGTCTGAGATTAATCTCTGATATGTTTGATATCTATCTGAGGAAGAGAATAAAGAAATTTGTTGGACAAATGCTGAACAAAATCAAAATAGTCAGAAAGGATGGGTGAGACTAGTTCTTGACAGTCATAAAAACTGTCTGAGGAGCATTGAGTTTGAAGAAAAAGCCTACAGTTCCAAGTGGAATTGGGGTTGAAAAGTGCCAAAAAAGAAAGAGTGGGCTACCTCAAGAATTCTTTTTTAACAGCTGTTGCCTCATGGATATGGCTATTTTCATACTACCCTGAGGTTTAGAGCTAGGATTAGCTTTGGGTTTAAGTGTAGGGGTCAAAGAGAAACAAAGCCTGGAGCCCCAGTTACAATGAGGATGAAAAATGGATGCCTGAAGAAAGGTGAGGTTTACCAAGAATGCTCCCTGCTAAATTCTTTCTCTAGATTATAGAAGCAGGTTTTGGACTAAGCTTCATCTTACCTGAAGATTTTGGGTTAGCATTAACATTAGTAGTGAGACAAAGACAAAAGTTATAGATGTGGTGGAATTGCAAGGCAGCTGCCAAAGTCAGGATTAGGGTGCATTATTCTCCCCAGCAACTTCTTCCAGGTCATAGCTTCTGTTATGATTTAAGTCTCAGTCCAGATCTAAATTTGGGATAAGACTTAGGTTTAGGACAGGGAAAAAGACTAGAATTCCAGGTGGATTCTAGGGGATACAAAAGGGCTTCTCAGTAGCTCAAAGTTCTCCACTAGCAGTTTACTTCTCTAGGAAACCACTTGCTTTAGGCTTAAAACTAATCTAGAGCTTCAGAAGTGGAGCTGGAAAGGGGTTGACAGAAACCCTGCAGGCTAGGGTTTCTGCTTGACTTATAACCTGCCTCTTTACTAAGAACTTTGTGGGGCTGTACTGTTGTAACACTGGCTTCCATCATCAGATGGGTGTTTCTACTTTGCCTGTTGGTGTATTGTGGATCTGGGCCCCAGCTGGCAATGACACTGTCTCTCCCTACATTGTTTTTATACTTAGCTTCTGGCTCCCTTTGACTTGATTAGCTACTGCTCAATGCAGCTTCATGAGTGTTTTGAGGTTTAGCCCAAGACCAAAGACAGGGACTCGAGGAACAAATTATTTTTGAATACATTTTTTAGCAATCATCATAGATCTCATTCCCTTTTTTGGAAGTTCTCTTGCACTACCATTCCATTTTGGGAAGGTGTCTTCCCTTCTGTCTCCAAAGATTGCCCTCAGGTGGGCAGCTACAGCCTGACGTTTCAGTAATGGCTGCTGCACCACACTGGGAATTTGCCATTGAGATAAAAAGTTAGTTTGGACACATTAATCCACCTGGATCATTAGAGCATACTAAGCAGTTCCCTCATAGTCATGGCTGAAAAAGTTGGCTTTCTGCAAAGAGGTACAGACAAGTAACAAACCAATCGTTGAGCCTTCTTGAAGCACGATGAAGTGTAACCAGACTCACTGAAAGAAGTCACGGTCTCCTTTGTCCTTTATTTCTCCTCATTTCTCATTAAATCCTAAGAAGTAGAACAGCAATGGAAGAGCTAAATAGTGTACTGAGCTAAGCTTAAACAAGGAAGCAGGAAGAATCCAGAAGGGGATAGCCAAGTGATTTGTGATTTGTGAGTTTCCTAAGGTGTCTGGTGATAGATGGGAGGTTTACAGTTATCAGGGTAGGGCAGACTTTGTGTCCTGAATATCGATCCCCACTTGCTTGAGAATTAAGTGTGCTATAAATCCACAGCTTCTCTTCCTTTTGCATGCTCAGCAAAGGCACACATTGAGGAAAGTAAGGAAGAGTGAACAGGAGAGGTAGATCTTGAAAGAGAATGGAGCATCTGAATTAAAAGACCTGCTTGGAAATAATTTCAAGTAACTTTCCCATTTTCCCCTCTAAACATTTTAAGTGTATTAATTCGGTAATTAACAGAAGCAAAAGAAAGAATATTCCCAACAAGACAAACCACTCACATTACTGAAGAGACAGAGGAAGATGCTGTACCATGCATTTAAACAGCCTCTCTGTTGCTGCTCACTGTTCATTTACACTTTAATTCTTTACATTCTTTTCTCTCTCTCCAGCTTACAACCTATATAAATAAGGTGCCCTTAGAGCAATATTTATTTTACCTTGAAGCTTTCATAGATGTTAGCATTAATTTCTTTGTAAACGGTTTCAGTTAGGAGAAGTTTCATTTCAATGTGGGAAACTGCTGTGTACTTTTTTTCCTGGAGGAGAAATCTGGTAAGAGAGGCAATATCTGTGTGAAATTAATCGACTTTTGAACTGTCTATGATATGTTGTTATCTATGCTGTGATTGTGCATTCATTTTCATTTGCCATTGACTCTTCCAATCAAATAACTAAATGAGAATATCATGATAATTGTGTTCACAGGAAAATAATCCATATTTGAGGTCTAAAGAGAGACTTTTTGCTGAATAAGCAAAATGCTTAATTTTGGGGTTCATGCCAAAGTAGAAATGCACTTAATAGGGTATTTTTTTAATTAAACAATGAGAATTCCACTTTGAAAAGTGAGAAATTTTTCATAAAACTCAGATTTTAAAACGGGAAATAGAAAAAAAGTGTGTGACAGAAATTAACAGATACTTGATGTGGTGGTTTGACCTTAGCTGGGTGCCAAGTGCCCAATAAAGCTATTATGTCACTAACTTATTCATCAGAATAAGGTAGAGAAAGTATCAAATGAAAGATTTGTGGGTTGAGATAAGATCAGGGAGAGATCACTATTCAATTACTTTCACAGAATTAAAGAACTCAAATTGAGGTAATTAATTGAATTTATTACCAACCAATCAGAGTAGGATAATGAAAAATAAAACCAAATCTTAAAAATCACAAAATCACAGAATATGCTGAGTTGGAAGGGATACACAAGTTCATCAAGTCCAATTCCTGGCCCTGCACAACACCATCCCCAGGAGTCACACCATGTGCCCAAAAGTATCATCCAAATGCTTCTTGAACTCTATCAGGCTTAGTGCTGTGACCACTTCCCTAAGGAGCCCGTTCCAGTAACCAACTACACTCTGGGTCAAGAACTATTTCTAATATCTTACCTGAACCTCCTCTGACATAACTTCAGGCCATTCTCTTGGGTTCTGTCACTGGTTCTGGTCACCACAGAGAAGAGATCAGTGCCTGCCTGCCCTCCTCCTCCTCTCACAAAGAAAATGTAGACTCTTCTCATGAGGAAGATGTGATGAGATACCTTCCTTCCATTGGTCTTTCCTTCCCAGACTCAATTTTAACTTCGCTTTTCTACCTCCTCCTCATCAGGGGTATAGGCAGTGGGGGTCAGTTCATCACACTTTTCTGCCACCGCTTCCTCCTCAAGGGAAAAGTTCTTTCCCTGCTCCCATGAGAGATAATCATCTGTGAACATCTTCAATGTGAGCCATTCCCACGGGCTACAATTTTTCATGAACAACTACATATGTCCCTTCCACAGGGTGCAGTCCTTCAGGAATATACTTCCCTAGCGGAGAATATATCCACCATGAGTTCACAAGTCCTATCAGAAAACATTCTCCAGCCTGGGTTCCTTTCTCCATTGGTCCACAGGCCATGACAGAAACCTGCTTCAGCATGGGATTCCCACATCATCACAGCTTCCTTTGGACATACCTACCAACTCCACTGTAGACACCTGCAGGGCCACTGCCTATCTCAACACAGGCTGCAGGGGAATATCTGCTCTAGTGACTGCAGCATCTCCTCCCCTTCATTCTTCATTGATCCTGTCTCTCAAGATATTTCAGATGAACTACTGGTAGAAGCACTCCTTACTCTGCCCCCAGTCCCGATGTGCTGGCTTAGCACAGACCTATTATCATTAAAGATCATTGCAGCTGGTAAAGGTTCATTCACAAGATCATCTCTTTTAATGTAACATTATGTGTCTGCAGGGGCAGACAGATATACCAAGGAAGCAGTGCTGGGAAAGTAAATATGTTCCAAGGACAGTAACTTTTTACAACTTATGGTCTTATCCTTTTATAAAGAATAATGCCAATTTTAAGTTTAATTTCATCCTAGACTTAATTTCACCTACTGCGTTTACATCACAGTTCTCTTCCATTATTAAATTTTACTGGATGCCTCAGGAATCAGATCTAATTCACAAGCCACAGAGACAAAACCAAGGAATGTCTCTCTTTTCTCTCTTACTTCCTTTCAAAGACGCAAACAGATTTTTATTTTTTTTGAGGTGTACAAGTACTCCTTTCTCATCATTTATAAGTGCCTGACTTCCTGGCAATACTGTGATATTTTCTAAAGATAGCATTTTTATTTGCATGATCCTTGAAAATTATTATTTCATTGAGAATAGTAAATATGTAAGCCAGAATTTAATATCTAAACTGTACTAACATGACAAAAAGAGGTGCAAAGAAATATAGAAAAGGAGCATTCATTTTGGTTAGTCAATAGAAAGAGTTGTTATACTTTGAAAGAGCATGGTAAGGAGAATAAGGAAAGATACTGAATTTTTTGGACAGTCTAATATCACAGAATCACAGAATATGGCAAGTTGGAAGACACCTACAAGGATCATCCAGCTTCTATCCCTACACCTATCCCCAAGAGTCACATCATGTGCCTGAGAGTATCATCCAAATGGTTTTTGAACTCTTACGGGTTTGATGTTGTGACCACTTCCCCGGGGAGCCTATACCAGCATCCAACCACCCTCTGTGTGAAGAACCTATTTCTAATATGCAATCTAATCCTACCCTGACACAACTTCATACCGTTCCCTTGGGCCCTGTCACCAGTCACCACAGTGAAGAGATTGGTATCTGCCCCTCCTCTTCCCCTCACAAAGAAGCTGTAGATCACCAGGAGTTCTCCACTCAGTCTCTTTTTCTCCAGACTGAATAGACCAAGTGACTTCAGTCACTGCTCATATGGCTTCTCCTCAAGGCCCTTCACCATCTTCGTTGGTCTCCTTTGGACACACTAATAGCTTAATATCTTACCTTGTGGTGACTGGTGACCAAAACTGCACACAATTTTGGAAAAAATTAACATACTAATAGCCTTAATGACCATGAAAATCAAGAAGTACAGCTGGAATAAAAATTTTAGCACCTAGAGAAACACAAAGAACATAAAGACCTAAGTCCATTTTTCAAAATACCCCATATTTAATGGATAAAATCCTAGGAAAATGCTTTAGATTTTTTCAAAAGCTGGACTGTTTTTTTTTTTCTTTACGTTAAATCCATGCTGATTTCCAGAGTTTCCAACTTTTGTTTGATTCAAATAGTTCTTTCTATCCATGAGAATCAAAGCTAATCAAAGTTTTTTTTAATGCAATAAGAGCCAAGTTATTCTAGAACAATATTTAGAGAAAAATGTAAATGTGAAAATGTAGTTATTTTCATTTCTAAGGCAAGAGAGACTGGCAGATATTCACAATTTTATATATTTATTTATAGCGACAGCATTTAATATACTCATTACTTGGTTATATGAAAATCCTCCAGACCCCTGTATTTTAAAAGGTGTTTCTTATTCATTTCTTGCAGCCAGGTATAAGACAAATTCTGTGATTTCTAATAATACGCACACTGAGGAAACTTGGACAATAAAAGTGTTTACTATGTTGTAGCATGTGGAATGAGACTAAAAGGATCTCAATTCAATCGTAAGCGTATTCTCAACATAACAGCTATGATAAATGTGGAGAGGAAATGAAAGATTAATTCATAGAGAGAAATGGCATTTTGGCAGCAGCATGTTACTGTCAGATTGCTATTTTTGTAATAATATTTTTTCTTTATGCTTCTGCACACAGGTTTTCATTTGCATGAAGTTTCTGCATGACAAATGGACTCCCTGCTCTTCTCTCTCTGTATTTACCAGAGGTTTCCACTCACACAAGATTAATACCAGCAATAATATTAATATTCTTAATAATAATAATAATTCTGTAAATTTCTATTACCCCTTTCACACAGAATGTTCCCTAGATACCTTTCATGACCAGTGTGGAATAGTTTAGAAAATTAATATATCTTTCTTCATAGAAACACAGAATAATTTATTTTGAAAGGTGCTTCTGGAGGCCTCTTAGTCCAACTCCCTGCCAAAAACAGGTCTAATAAATCAAGGCCTTGTCCAGCCAAATCTTGAACATCTCCAAGGTTAGAGAATGTACATCATTTGTGGGAAAATTTTGTTCTGGTATAACGAGCCTCCTCAGGATGTACTCACAAGTCTGTGGGGTAGATAGGATTCACCCAAGAGTCCTGAGGATGGTGGTGGAAGAGTTTGACAAGCCACTCTCCATCCTGATGAGTGGAAGCAGAGGAGTAGGCACAGATCTCTTCACTCTCGTGGCCAGTGACAGGACTCAGGGAAACAGCATGAATCCATGTCAGGGGAGGTTTAGATTAGATAAGAGGAAAAGGTTTTCCACCCAGAGGTTGCTTGAGCAGTGGAGCTCGAGGCTTCTCAGGGAAGTGTCACAGCACTAAATCTGAGATTGCTAGAGCATATCCAGGGAAGGGCAATGAAGCTGATGAAGGGTCTAGAAAGTCGTGAGGAGCAGCTGAGAAAGCTTAGGTTGTCTAGTCTAGAGAAGAGGTGGCTCAGTGGAGACCTTATCACTCTCTAAAACTACCTGAAAGGTGGTATAGCAAGGTGGGTGTCAGCCTCTTGTCCCAGGCAATTAACAACATGACAAGAGGAAATCGCCTACAGTTGCGCCAGGGGAGGTTCTGGCTGGACATCCATGAAGAATTTCTTTACTGAAAGGGTAGTTAAGAATTGGAATGGGCTGCCCAGGGAAGTGGTAGAGTCACCACCCCTGAAAGTGTTCCAGAAATGACTGGACATGGCCCTTAGTGCTGTGATTTAGTTGAAAAGTTGGTGTTCAGTCAAATGTGGACTTGATGATCTTGAAGGTCTTTTGCAATCTTAATGACTCTATAATTCTGTGTGATCAGGGCCTCAAGCATCCCTGCTCCATCCCCAAAGCATGGTCATTTCTGTGTAGTCTCACAGACAGAATACACATCCCTGGGTCTCTACCTATCACCAGGAGTTCTGAAAGTTCAGATCAGAGATCATAGACACAGCCCCACTTCCTAGTATTGGGTTCAACCTGCTGCATATTGGCCATCTGCACCACCACAGCATTGTCCCATCACATCCTACTCTCTGCAACAAACCTTCCTGTGAGACAGACAGGCTTAGTACTCACACAGTAGTTTTCATAGCTGCAGTGGGATTTAGTAAAAATAAGGCTGTCAGCCTTATCTTACTGAGTTTTCGACTTTGTGGTGTTACCATACACAGGGTCTGTGTGGCAGAACATTAGAGAGAAGATGTGCAGTCAGATGTGAGAAATATGACACTGATTATGTGAATGATTATGATTAGATTTACTGCTAATGCAGTATCTAAATATTGCCAGTGCAGTATATAACATCAGCAGGTATAAAGGGTTATAATATAAGCAGGTTTGTGTAGTAATGGACAGGTTTACAAAGCAACAAAGCATATATGGAGATACTTTAGGATTTTATTTCTATATAAAATGTTAATATATTCTATATGTATGAGGCTTATGTCTATAGAGATATATGTCTATGTCTATATATTTTACTTATTAAAAAATACATATTATTTTATTTCTATAAGATTAGATTTTAGCACTTTTACTCACTTGTTCAAAAGCGATTGTTACTCATCTTTGGGCTGGATGTACCCTCCTGGCATTCCTGTGGGGGCAAGCAGGGGATCCACCCAGAAACTGCCTGCAACCAGACCAGAACAAATCACATTGCCTTTCAAAGACTGTGAGAGACAGGAGGTGTGTGTAGGGGAAGGATGCACCTCAATATCTGGCTACCTTTTATTGCTATCACAGTCTGTCAAGTTCCAGCTCCCCTAATGCTTATCTGTGACCCTGCTGAGCACAGATCATGAACAAGGAGCTGGGAAGTAGACAAGGAGTTCAGGTGGAACAGATCAAGTAGTTCAGGAGAACATAAATAAATGCCAGAGGGAGTGGATGACTGAGAACAGAATGAGAGGGTACTCCTGACCTTTATCTCTTCCTAGTCACTTCCATTCCTATTTCTTATCTGTCTCAGTCATGCTATCTTCCAAGCTGAAATGAGCTTCCAAACAGTAGAAATCAGTAGTGAAAATGAAAATAAGGCAAGGATCATACAACCCCGACATGCATTTGGATGCAGGAGGGCAAGAGAACTGCTCAGAGGCAGGTGTAATGGTTTGGCTTAAAAACCACAGGGGAAGACAAAGAAAAAAAATTAACTCTTTTCCTGGGTCCATATCTGGCTGGGAGGAGTAGCCAGGTTACCAAGGTTTTTTTTTCCCATCAGCCCGGGAGACCCAGAAGGAATGCTGGGAAGGGGCTGGGATTATAAATCTGCGGGACAGGGCACTCACCCTCTCTCTTTCCCCGGGGACTCTGGAGCTGAAGGCAGGGTGCCTCTACTCAGCACAGCCTTGAGGATTCTCCCCCCTCCTCCCCTTGGACTCTGCTGCCTGCTGTCTTTCCTCCATGGAGTTTCCTGAGGTTGCTACTGCTTTTCATCNTTTTAATTGGTTACATCTCTTCACAACGCCATAGGCTTTGGTTGGATTATTCCACCTAGGGTTTCTGGACCTGTTTTCTTCTTTTGTTTAACTTTTCTCCTACTTGCACCAAGGTCAAATTATCTTCTCTTGCATGCTTTCCCTTGAGAAAGCCAGGTCAAACTGACCTAACATACCTTATCACATAGTTTTCCCACAAGAAAGCCAGGCTGTAATAGATGCTTTTCTCAGGAGAAGGCTAGGCCATGGTGCATACTCTTTTTACCAGAATACTGGGTTGTGCAAATGTCCATTATTTTCTAAAAACTCTTCAACAGGGCACTGTGAAATATGAATAAATTGAAGACCAGAAATTTGGAACAAAAATGTATCTGCAGAGTTAATGTGAATACCTCTTTGCCTGACATGTGAGATGGAGGGGAAAAGCAGCTGGTCCTCAATTACTACTTCCTTTTCTTCCTTTCTGTTATTATATAGAGGAGGATCTGGAAGATCATAAGTCTAGGACAGGAGGGATGGATAGAGAAAAGAAACACATTCCCATATTCACACATTCACAGATGGAAGATAGGGACAGAAAGATGAGTGCAACAAAGACACAAATGAACATTGCCTTTGGTGGGGCAGCATCAGGCAGAGTGAAGATATAATCAAAATTACCGGCCTAATTCCGGAACAAGAGAAGGGAGAGAGAATAGCAGAAAAGTGCTGCTTTTCCCTTCACCCACACAGCTGTGAAGAGCTACCAGAGGACGTTAAAAACCAAAACAAAGGCTGCCCTTGTGAGCCATTCTGTCATGAGTGAAAGATTAATGTTGGAGAGTTACACACAGTAAATTATATGCCAGTAATCAACTACATGCTGTAGTCTGTGTCAAGACATCCTTGCATGGAGAAAGTCACACATTCTGAGCTAAGAGGTGCTGCATCTGACCTCATTTTTTTTTTCGTTTTTTTCATCAAAGGGGGAGAGTCAGAAAACAGTCCTCAGTTTAATGTAAAGGCTTGACACCCAACATGCTTGAGAGAAATGTGAGCAACTTTCTGGGTTCAGTATTTTGTTAGTGTTGCAAAGTTTTGGGGCTTTTTAAACAGAAGGCGTAATATGATTCATCATGTCTAAAGCTTGGATTTTCCTCTTTGATTATTGTTAGAATTGCTAAGCCAGCAAGAAGACTTGCTGTGGGACAGGCTTGTGAAATAAATCAAGACAGATGGACCTCATTAACTATCACAAAATATACTCTTCTCTAAGTGGCCCTGTGTCCTGGTTTGGACACTAGGGGGCATTAAAAGATGAGAGATGTAATAGAGAAGACTACAACAACACAGTAATTTATTGATTACAAGCTATAACCCGACAATAACACGCAGAAAGGAGAAAAAAAAAAGACAACCACTCTTCTGCTCTGGGCCAGCTGCTGGGCAGTGGAGGAAGAGGAAGGAACACTGCCACACAGGCAGTGCTGGGGAGGTGATGCATGAAGGTCCCACTCTGGAGCTGCTGGAAAATCAAGAGAGTGAAAAGAAACCCCAAGGCACCCCAAGGGAAAGAGATACCACACTGCTGTAGCTGCTGCTTGTAGCTGTGTGGTCCTCTGCTTGCACTGCCTCAGCTGTGGTCACACCACACCGCTGCCTGGGCCAAGAGAGAGCCAAGAGGAAAAGGGGAGCTGAGTCGAGGGAACCGAACCAAGAGGTGAACAGAAAAGGGGTGAGGACTTCCTTATCTGCTCCGTTTGTAATGTGCCTGTTCTCATATTTTCTTGGACTCTTCTTCTTGGGTGTGCCGCTTTCCTATTGGTTAGTAGCCTGACTCAGTGGGCACTGGGCACTGCCTCCTCTGCAGACCTCTCTATGATATCAAATGGTGGCTGCCACCAAAAATGCCTGCAGCAAGGCTTGCCGTGCCACCAGCCAGTGCTGCCAGCTCTGCCACCGCTGTGGAGAACCCAGGGGAGCCCAGGGGCATTAATCTGTATCAGGGATTTCTAGATCTGGTATGTAGCTAGAGGTAAAAGATTAAAAGATTCAAAGCTAAAGGTTACAGATATTTAGCCATTGAATTCCTGCAGGTTGGGGAGATTATTTGCATTATATATAACATTTTGGAAGTGTTTCTGAGGTAGAAGATTTGTGGAAATAGTCATTTTCTTTCTTTTGAATTATTTAGCTCCACCAAAAATGCAGTTCTATTTCTTTAGGTGGTAGTGTAGCTGCCACTGTCAGGAACACTAAATTCAAGAGCAGCAACAGCTGGCTTGGTTTGGTAATAAGGAACATATTTCAGTCTCTTTGATCTTTAATATTTTTTTTTTCTTTCCTCATTGTGACTCTAAGCTTGATTCAACTGTTGTTTTAAGGCTTCTCATATTTTGGAACAAACACAGAGTGGAATTTTGTGCAAAAGTCTTTCTTCAGTTTAGTTTGCAGCTGTTTCTTAAGGTGTCTACAGATCTGACAAAAGTGACAACTCAGGATGAGGCTTGAAAATGCCCCACTAATTAAGTAAAAACTTAGTTTTACTTTACACAGATAAATTGGTGTACTAGATTTTAACCCATTTTTAGCAGCAACAAAAATCTGAATTTTTTGAATTTTAAAATAAATTTAAGTATATTTAATATACATATTTTAAGAAGGCAACTAAGAGATTACATAAGTTACTTCTAGGCATTATAGAACTCCTTATCTTTTTTCTTTTTTTACATTACACATCCAGAGACAACTCCATACCATAATGTTGTAGAAATACCACTGCTTTCAATTATACAATCACTGATGATGCTCAAGTTATATTTTCCAAGCAGTGCTCATTGCTGAGATAATATTTTCAAGAATCTAGACATTTTATTTTTCATCCAGCACTCATTTATAAAACTGGTTAGAGTAAAATGTATGTTTTGAGACAACCTTCAGAAAAAGACATTATTGATGGTAACATGCTCAGCAACAGCGTTGCTACAATGTAAGTAACAAACAAATTTTAAACTAATCTCTTATAAAAATAATTGGTAGTGCTTCATCATGAGGTATAGAAAGAACTATATCATTGAAAGTTTACAGTATAAATTGTCACTTATCTTGTTGATACCCTAAGGACAACCAACAATGTAAGGACAATCTTTTGTTTTCTTGAGAGTCTCAACATTTCAGTACATTCTGAGGATGGATGGCTAGTCCTTTTGTCATCTCATGGGGATTTCTGGGATTTCAAAATTTCATGATCACTTGTATGTCAGTGATAACTAAATACCAGATCTGTGTTTTGCAGCACCACTTACCCGAGAAAACGTTATGTGCCTGGATCAGGTGTAGGCTGACAAGTACATTGCTTTTGAATCAGTTAGGATCAAGGGATTTTATGCTGACCTTGGAATGGCTACAGGAGTTCAGACAACACATTATTCAGGTTCACTTTAATTTGGCAGTAGGAAGGTTAAAATCTGGATATACTGTGGTCTTTATTACAGCCTAGGTTTCATAGGAAAAAGAAAAAGTCTCAGCTGAGAAAATCTTGCTGGACAATTGCTTTTAGTGATTGTGCCACTTAGTTTAGCACAAATCCTATCTCTGTTATGCCTAGTGTTGAACAAAGATTTAACCCTCATTTCCACACAAAGAAGCTGAATACATTACCTTCAAACACTCTGGTAATTATACAACAGGTTTTTTCAATCCCCTCTACTAGAATTGCTGTGTTTTATATGAACATTAATTAATTGAGCCCAAGAAAGTAAGAACAGTAGGGTGCAAAAAAAGGTCTACATTTCCTAGTGATTATAGTACTAGAAATAATGAACATGGTTCAACTCTTTGTTTCAGTAGAAATTTAATTATTCAATGTGAAGTGAAAACTTTTCAGCACTTACTGAAAATTTCCAACCAATTCTCATTTAGAGTACTATTTTTGCTCTCTATAGCATAACAGTACATTGTAAGATTGAAAAGCATACATTGGTTTTAAAATAAAACCCTTATATATGTTACTCATAGTGTGAGCCAGTAACATATCACAAGTTGTTAAAAATCTATTTTTCTCTTGTGTTATTAACATTTATACTGCAAAAGTGTCTATGCTCACTTAGGCTGTGTACAGTTGCACCATGATAAAATCCAGTCAAAGGAGGACATCATGGAAACGATCCCAGGGTAGCCAAAAATATACTAAAATCTGTGTGAAATCCTTCTTCTCTAGAAGGTTTTAAGGATACCATTTGTCTAAGACATTTGCACACTTTTAAACTTCCAGATAAGTTACTCTACAACTCCATCCAGAGCTGTCCTCTCTTTCCAACGTAGAATCTACACACTTTTTCCTGAGCTGAGATTAATTCTCCAGATTACAACCTCTGGCATCCTTGAAATGGATTTTCTGCCCACATTTAAATAAAATTAAATGTAATAATATGTTAATCACAAAGAGTTAGGAAGAGCATTACTACTGTGTGTGCCTATACTTACATGTCTTACTTCTCCCTGCTTCCAAATAAAGCCAGCTCCAGCTGCCCCAGAAGTCCATATTCAACACACTCCCTGCTCCTAGAGTCATGATTCTTCGTTGGTTCCATGCACTCCTGCAAGTCCAAGACTTCTGCCTGTTTTTAAATTAGCCTCCTAGACGGTAGTTCAAAATTACAGGAATCATTACAAAAACTTAATTCACATGAATTTAATAACTATGGAAGCAACTCTTTTCTCTATTATAATGTCCTGAAAATAATAAATACAGGACTGCTCTATTCCAAGATGCTCAGATTAAGTCAGTTTTGGACATCTACAGCAACAGAATTCCAAGTTTATAACACTTTCAGATAACGTTTAACAAGTTTATGCTTCCTGGCTTTGGTGGCAGATGAGTGAAGAAATAGGATTGCAACTCTAGATACTGTTGCTTAACTATCAGCAGCTGTATTGGATTTAAGCTCTTAAAAACTCTATCTATGTTTCTCAGGTCAACCTCAATAAAAATAGAGATATAATAATAAAATATAATTGGAACATAATAATATTGTTATGATGATACCACTATTGTGGTGGACACAAAAGACTGAAATTGGTCCCCTTCTAAATGAAAAAGCACAAGTATGTGAAATAATGGCATTTCTTTCTCCACAGTAGTGCTTGTCTAAAAGAAAAAACAAAAAGGATTGGATGATGAAATATGCATAAAGTCAGAAAATAAATCAGACTTTGATCTCTGGAATGCTTGGCCAAGTTAAATATCTTAAGTAGTGTTGTTAAGCATCACAAATACCACAGGTCAAGTTTGAACTGACATACTGTACCAGGGTACATGTAGCTTGTAGCTGTGACATAGAAGATAGTGGGGAGGGAGCTGTTATTCCATTGTCCATGTCCTAGAAGTTTATGCTGTATTAGGCAATGTTAAATGTGAGGTTACAGTGCAGCAAGCCCTATTGTGGTAAATGCTCAAGACATCCTGTGCCAAACTCTAACTAGAATCCAAGTACAAGCATCCTCTCCTTCCTTTCCCTAGAGACAGAGGTTTATGTTTTTTCCACAGATTATAATGAAATAGGTTTGTTTAGAACTTATTTCCAGAGACCATATTAGGGCTATAGTGTATTTGTGACCTGCAAATGCTTTGAGACATTTTTGTTGTTTATTTTTAGAGCATAAAATAGTTATATTTTGTTGGGATTTGTGTAACAGGGAAACACTTGAAATTAATCTTAGGTGTCTAAAAGTGTGTTATACAACACATACATCTCAGGCTAAATTTTTCCTCTTCTCTGTAATCATTAGTTTTAATCCCTCAGCTTTGAATTAATTGTTGGTTTCCTTTCAGGATTGCATTCTTCTATTACAGGCTGGTTATAACAATGCTTGGTATTTATAGAGCACTTTATACACCCAAATCTCTGTGTAAGCATCCATTATTTCATCAATAAAGATTTAAAATAATTCGGTCCTATTTTAGAGGATTAAAATAGAAGGCACTGAAATACTGAGGATTTCAATCTCAAAACAAGTAAGTGACAGAAACATGGTAAAAATCAGAAACCTCTGACTTCTGGGATCATGGTACCTACTAATTCATGACACTTATCAAAATAATTCCTAAAATTAATCAAAGGGAAAAACACGAAGCAGTAAGCAACTTACAAAGGTCAACATATGTCAGGGACTAAACCAGATCATTATTACAGAGAGCACAGCACAATAATGGACTTGGAAAGTTTGTAACATTTATTTTGGATAACGGTGAAAACACAAGTTATGATTCTGAAAACCACTCATTCAATACTGGTTTGAGGCACTTTTTTTAGAAATAATTTCATCAAATAATTTCATTGAGGGTTTTTTCCAGGATGAGGGAATTTTTTGTTTTTCAAATAAATCGATTTATTTAGTTTGTCTTCCACTCTTTTTTCTCCGGATTTAAAAGAAATATTCTTTCAAATGGGATCAGACAACTAGACTAATGCATATCCTGTCTGTAGTCTGAAATTGTGATAGTCAATGCATGAAAAACTGGAAAAAAATTGTGATACATCCAGCTAATTGTGAATCGTTTTCCAAGAAATATGTACTTCTGCAGAGGTTATTTCCAAAAGCAGATTTTCATGAAATAAAATCAATTTGTTGACCTTTCTTTGTCTTGGGCAAATTGAGTTGAATTATACAATACTCAGAAAATTAGGCAATAAATCTGGAACGTTAAATGCTACCTTCCCCCAGTCATCCTGTCTTCTTCAGTAGAAGACAATGAGACACTAGAAAGTCATTAACCCTCTGGAAGTCAAAAATCTTTAGAAAATTTACCAACAATTACAAATAACCAAGTTCCAGTGTCTTAACAAATTACCTTTTCTCAGCTGACTCTTCTTAATTTATTCCTTACACACCCCTACATTTCTGCCATTGCAAAGTAATTTACTTCATATTTGCAGTGGGCTGGAAGCAGATAGATAAAATGGTCTAGTTGAAGTGCAGAATACTGCACAACAGTAGCATGTTTGTATATAAACAACTGTGCTCTTAAGGACCTTGAGCAAATCCTCTCTTGTCCTGGGGTTTTGTCTCCCTGAGCTCAGAGCCGACGTAGGTACAGTGCAGCTGGGGCAACACCTCTTCCTTCTGGTGACACTGGGGAAGGTTACCTGACATCTCTGAGGAGATGCTGACCCAAATGAACTGATTTCAGGCAGAAGCTCTTGCGCTTGGCCCCTGCCTGAGTTGCAGGTCACCACACCCATTTCTAGCTGGATGTCAGTTGTCATTAGGAACTTGCCTGATTCCTGATCTGAGGCATCCTTTCTGATTGTACAGTAAATAACACTAGCTCTACATTTTTGGGTACAGCACTTTCTGATATTTGGAAACACGTCAGATAGTAAAATGTGATCCAGAAGGAGGTCCAACTGATTCAACAATGCAATCCATATAGACATGTTGGGATCAGGTTCTTTATAATTAAGGTCTAAATGAGACCATACGCCAAAGTTAATATTACAGATTTTTTTGTTTGTTTTGGTAGTAAATGTGAGGTAGAGAGAGAGAGAAAAAAAGATAGGAGAAAGACAGAAAGGGAGAGAAAAAGAATGAGAGACAGACTGGGTAGAAAAATATCACCACTCTGTTGATTCTGACAGCATCCCATTGATTTTCTTCTTGTCATCTTCTCAGTGATAGAGAGTCCCAGTCTTATCAAAGTGCTGATTGCAGTTGGGATCCATAGAGGGATGCCCAGGGTAATGAAGGAAAAAGCCCATGTGGTAAGGAAAGTTCTGTGTGGTGGGAAGAAGCCGTGGTGGTAAGGGAGGGTTTATTATGCTTAGACTATGTAGAAAACCCATGGGCTAGTGGGGTTTACAATGGATAATGTAACACTGGATCACGGGATATTTCAAGAGTGTTTGACATCTTCTAAGATGTTACCACTGCCTGTTAACAGCACCACAGTTGAGTCCATTATGCCCCATTTTGGCCCATCAGCAGAGATTAATATCTTCAGGCTATGTGTGAATTGTCCTGGTGCTTCCCCAGAGGTGAGTTATGTTGGAGACGTAAGGGTCTCATGACAGCCGAGTCATTTGGGTAAGGACAACCCATCTTCCAGCAGTTGTCTCTTTCCATATCTTGTTCAACACACACCTTGTAGTGCTGAGCGTGCATGCTCTCAGCACCTGGGTGGTTACTTTGCACATTGTCAACTTGCACATTGCTTGTCTGAGCCATTAGCATTCCACTGTCTCACACTCATGGATACATTCTTGTCGTGGGTGTAAAAAATGAAAGTTAAAAACGATCGGGCCGCGGTGCGGCGACTGCCTTGCGCTGGCGGCCCTGGCGACTGCTTTCTGCTCCGGGGCCGCCCGCCCCCATGCCCGCATGGTTGGGTTTTTTTTCGGTCGCCCCTTCCCCCCACCACCGCCACCTCCGGCGGCGTGGACAGCGGGCGCTGCTGCTGGGGGTGCGGCTTCGGTTCGGTGCAGAGTTTCGGCGCTGTGCGGCCCCGGCTTTGCTGGCCAGCACAGGCGATCACGCCGTCCAGAATGACTGCAGGAGACGCGATTCCGGTCCCGGGCTGGGGTCGGCCATGGCTCTGCTCCGAGCCGGGGCGGGGCTGGGGCGCAGGGCTGGTCGGGCTGTGCCCACAACCGAGGCGTGCACCGGTGGGGGGTTCCAGCGGGGAGTGCGGTTCCGGCCCGGTGCGAAATGGCGGCGTGGTGCAGACTCGCCGATGTGAGCGCCGCTCCCGCTGCCTGGAGTCGCCGCTCGGCACGGCCGGGGGGAGCGGCGCCGGCGGCGGAGGCGGCGGGGCCGGNAAAAGGGAGGAAAGGGGGGAGGGGCGCGGTTTTGTAATCCTCTTAAGTTGTTCTCCTCAGTCGGAACTGGCCAGAGGGAAAGGCTAAGGGGCCCTCAAGACCACACGCTCCCTTCTAAATACCGTGGAGTCTCTTTGCTGGGCTCTGAGAGAGACAGACACAAGCACTATTCGCCAGAGCGTCCTTGCCCCAAACGAGGGCCCTGGAAGAAATTTATTTATTTGATTTGTCTGTTTTGTACTTTGTTTGTCGGGTTTTGGTGTTTGCGCAAAATAAACTGTGATTGTTTGTGTGTTCTCTTCATTTTTGGGGTGTGTTTGTGACTTCTCTCAGAGTTTCTGCTCCAAAAATCACTGAATTTGTGGTAAAACCACCACAATTCTTTTCCTGGGATAATTGGACAGAAGTATCACCTTTATCTTATTTCAAGTTCCCACCACAGTCCAAATTACTAGGCATAGTTGGGGAGGGGTTAGCTTCCGTGGGCAGCTGCCTTGCATAGTTTGCTGCAGTGAACAAGTCTTCTGTGATCTTAACCATGTTTAAGCCATTAACCATTTCAGACTCTCACAAGTCATCAGCTTCAATTTTCATCTCTGTAAATACATTTAATTAAATAGCAGATGGTACAATTCGCTGTATCACTGTCAAAATAGTTTTGGTCTCAACATGTTTATGATCAATGACCTTTCAGCATTCCCTATACTTTGTACACAGTGTGCAACTGTACACCTAAGATACATGGGTTTTCTCCTACCTCTCTATTAGATGATTAAAGTAATAAAATGGTACATAATAAATATTCATGTTTATTGCTGAATATGGAATTAATATTATTTTCATACACCAGAGTGAACAAATATCCACTTGATGAATGTTTCTAATCATTGTCAGAAAGCGGATGTGAATATAGTTGGCTTGAACACTAGTTCAGACTGGGAAAGTGGTTTGAGGGGATTGTGTTGTATGTTTGAGAGCTTTGACTACCCCAGCCCCATCTGAAAATGAACACTAGGAAGTTTCAGAATATCTACTGTGAACTCTGAAGATCAAATCCTGCACTGGTAAGGTGTATTATTAGTTTATCTGGAATTTTCATGCTAGTTGTTGAGGAGTACGTTCAGTACGGGTAGCTCAGTGTGCAGCTGCAGACTGAGCTCTGGGTGGCGGGAACCCAAGTCAAGAGGCCATGAACTGGTGCCGACCCTTTGCACAACAAAAGGCAAAGGGATCTGTGGCCCAGCCAGGGGACCAGACACTCAGAGACACAGTAGGAGCCAATGACCCCATCAGTGACCTCTCATGCACTTAGACTGTGAGAGTATAAAAGTGCAAGTAGTACTATGTTCAGGGTCCCTCCACAGAGACACCTAGCTTGAGCAGTTATTCTGTTGTTGCATCATGATTAAATTAAGGATCCAGAGGTTTGAGACTCTGTTATGGGAAACCTGGTATTGAGCTAGTAAGGAAACTTTGTCAGTGTAAGTGTAGTGTGTGTAGGGGCTCAACTGGTTTACCTGCTGGGTCACTGGAGGTGCCCACTGAAAAGGGGTTTCAGTCCCAGCAGTGAAACTATCTGATTGTGGGAGTGTGTCATAGTGTCTCCTGAATGATCAAACAGTAAAGTTTCCTTAACTCAGTTCTGTATTTGAAACATTTACATAAACACCTGACTCTTTTTCCTGTATTATCAAATATAGCAATCTCCTACTTGTTTTACCTTTGAGGAAAATTCCAAGTAAAATGAGCAGCCCAATAACAAGGAAGTTGGACAGTTTCAAAGCTTGTGCCTCTGTCTTATGATCTGAAGGCCTCTGTGGGGTTCCAGCTCACAAGCTTAATTCAGGTGTTAGTCTCAGTTTAGCTTCTGGTGGACAGCAATGCACCATGCAGAATGGTTGCTATGCTATTTGACATGCATCTCAGACTTTCTGCAAGAAGAAAGGATTGAAAACTGAAATTGGTTTTCTACCCTGGAGAAATTTGTTGGTATAGAAAATAGCTGTCTCCATGTCTGTACCCCTGGCTTTGTTGGAAGTCTTCTGCATGACTTGTTGGTGCCATAAAGGCTTTCTCAGAACTCTGCACACTGTGGCAATTCACATGTATAGCTGAAGATTCAGTATTGAAATCCTGTAATATGGATGCAATCTGAGGATCAGGCAGGCTTTTAGTAGACAGTAACTAATTGATTACCTCTTTGGAAGCTAGTAACACATACAAACCTTAAACAAGTACTATGCTGAGAAGCTTCAGTTGCTGCAGTCTGCTTCCCTGTAGCTGAGACAGGTGCTTTCAATGACAGAGGAGAAATCAATATCTACCAACCTATGTAAGCATTCATCATCTATCATCCTTCATCTGTGATTCCCCTGAAAGAGAGCGGATGAGTTCTCAAAGAATAATATTTCCTCAAGCACTCACCTTGGCAGGAATAAGAAAGCATTTAGCACTAGCATCATTGAATAAGTATTAATACCTTGCTATTGGGTCTCAACTAGAAGCTAGTATGTAGTAACTGTAGAGATGGATGGAGATCTGCTGAACTCTGTCTCTCAACTGTAAATGGCTTAATGAACAGTTCTTATCTGTCACACTGTCAAGCATGTAAGATTAAGACATTTCTCGCTCTGCCATTTTGGCTTTGTGCTGAATCATATTGGGAATGCTTACACAGATGAAAGCAGCAGACGGGTAGTTTCTCAAGGCCAGAGGCTGAAGCACTGATCCTTTTCCTTTACATTCATATATCTTAAGAAGCAAGTTTCATTTCATGATGTGAGCTCTCATCCAGGCCATCATTTATACCACCTGAATTTTGATTCAAGTAGATTTGAACACACATTTGAAAGCCAGATTCCTTGGCTGCTAACACTACTTCAGAATATGAATAAACTCTCTGTGTGGATACATCCTTAAAAAGCTCATCTAAAGTAAGTTGGTTTCAACCCATGAGATTTTTAATAAACTGACTACCTCTGTGTGGCATATCATGCGATAGCTTTCAGTGTTTGTGGCTATGTTAAGTGGGATATTATTCTGAATAGCATGATTCTTCTCCTGGGAAAAGAGAAAGAATTCTTTCAGCTACAAGAGAGGACATGTTGTCATATTCTCTTCCACTAAAACATGGAAACCTCTTGCTCTTATGGAAGAGTTTTCCAGGTGATTCTGAATGACTACAATAGCCTACCACTAAAATGTTATATGAGGTCACATATCTAACATTTCTAAGAATATCCTAGAAAAACCTAGTATGCCCACAGACCCTTACATATATATGTACCTAACAAAGAAGAGCTCGAATAACTAACACATGGTTTTTAACTAAATCAGCCATTATTTACAAACCAGCAAGACCCAAATTGTTTTTAACTGGCTTATCCCCCAAAGATACCTTTCACACAAGCAATTGTTATGCTCTTTCTCGATGACGGAAAAATTCCACACCAGGATCCCATGTTGGTTTTGTGAAAAAGTTACTTTTTGAAGTAAGAATGGAAAAAAAAGAATTCTCTATTTTGATATTAACTCATCATATCAGGACAAGCACTAATCATGCACATGAACACTTGAAAGAAACTAAGGACACATTTTTTTACCAATGGGCTTAAACTGACCACACTAACAGAGACCACACAATCTATTTTGTGATGTCCTATCTATTTATACATTTCCTTCCCTGAGGTAAAATTAAGAGAACATAGTTGAAATAATCTTGCTGCAGGATTCATAGCCCTGCAGATTAAGGCCTTAAATAGATGTATAATTTGGTGAGTATCTTGTAATTACCATTTTTTTCCCCTCAGGTTGACCTCTGCCAAGGAAATGCCAAAGAACACAAAAAGCCTCAAAGTTTTCAAAATTTGTACCAAATTTTGTACCAAAATGTGATGTTTTACTGAAATTACCACAAGCAAGAACCAAGGAACAAAATTCTTAGGAAAGCTTCTTTCATTTTTCCCATTTGGAAGTGAAAGAAAATAATATTCTAAAATATATGTCTTCTTATTTGCTTGCCAAACCAAGTCAAGTAATTGAAGATATTTGGATAGTGACAGCACAGTTCTGTGACTTTTATGCTGGCCCATGCTACATGACTGAAGCTCTTAAGAGAATTTGTATAGTGACTGCTATTTTAGGTTCACATTGGGCATCAGTTAATTAAATAAGTCCCAGTCCTACAAAGATCTAATTATAATTTACTGGTCCAACTGATGCAAAATGATCTATCTATAAGAGTTTGATACTCATTAAACGGAGCTTTGACTATTTCCTAAACATGTAAAAAAAGTTGATACTTTGAGACCATGTGGAGTTGTGGATGTTTAAAAACCTTGCTGCATTAGACTTTTACTGACTCCATTTTAATGACCTGTAATCTGAGATGTAGATGGCAAAGTGCCTTGTCTGCAAACATTAGCAACAGACACCAAAGTCCTTATCCTCAGATTGTTTAGACTATACTTAGGTTTTTCCTTTGTGTAAATTGAGGCCAGAGATGGAATAAACTGAAGTAATAACCACAGTGTGTTCGCTCATATTGTGGTAAAGATAATGCTCCTCAGTATTTGCAATTAGATAGCTCTCTTCAGCTTTAATAACTCTCCTTCCTTCTTAATTGTTTTTCATCAGCACGATCTTCCCAAGCCAGCATGAAGCAGTTTTGTTTGTTATGAGAAAGGGGTTCTCTGCCATCAACAATTCTATGAATGGTGTAAATGCTAATAAAATTAAAATTAAAAACAAAACAAAAAACAACAACAACAAAAAACAAACAAGCCTGTTAATTGTGAATGATTTGAATGATTAGCTTTCTCATTCCAAGATGATGAAGGAATAATTTTAATGAAGGATTCAGAGTCAGGGAGCATCAAATGAGTTCACTCCAGATTAATTTTATTTTTCAAAAGCATAAAATAGTTCCTGCCAGAGCATGGAGCTGCATTTTATCTGCCCCATTCAGAGTGGAATGAGTAGCCCATGTATTTGTCAGACATTTAATTCAATTGGTGCAATTTAATTATATTTCCATGCAAAACCACCTGTGCTAATGAAATTCACCCATCCCTGCACATACACACAGAGTCTTCAAAAAAAAAAAATATAAAAAAAAAAGAAAAAAAAAAAGAAAAAAGGTTGTGTTCCTGGAAATATAATGGAAATATAATGGAAATAAGGTTCCTGAATATTGCAGCTGTTTGCATCTGCTCATACTATCTTTCCAAAGAGTTGCTGGACTGGAGATTGCCACCTAAGTTGTCTTTGAGGGAACAGAGTTGAGAAACATCCTTCCAGAGCAACTTAGAAGTGCTTAAGTGAGCTGACGGAAATCAAAGGGATATATTGCAATTTGTCGTATGCAGGTGAAGTTAAGTATTAAATGTGGCCTCAGGAGTATAACTCCCTTTTTTCACCTATAGAAACTTGACAAAATACTAAGGAAAAAAAACCACTTAATTTTTTTATCAGAAAAAAAATGTTGAAAGGTGTTGATCTTTTTTGTGCCATCCCTACCTGTTAGAAGAAACCAGGAGCACAATTTCTTACTAAACTAAAGGATACATTTATGTCAGGCTACAACAGATAGGCAAAACATGGGACTGAAAGTCTGATCTGTCTTTAGCACAGAGGAAAACTGGATTCTCAAGAGCCTTGTGAGGTTTCTCTTTCAGTCTGAAAAATGGTCGCTAGTAATAATTCAAAATAGCATTTTGTAATTTTAAAGATAGAACTTAATTTCTGAAAAAAAAATATTGAGATTTCAAAGATGTTTCCAGTTCCAGTCAAATAAAAGTCAAAATAGGAAGAATTTGGATGAAATATAAAATGATGTACAATTCATACTGACAATTGCCAAAGCAAAATATTGCTATTTTTAATGTCAGCAAAGGATTTGACAGTTTTAGAAGATATTTCTCAGTCAACTAATTTATAACTTTGCAATTAGTGCTTTCCTTTATCAAATTTTTATTTAATTGAAAATATTTTCTAATTTATTTACCTATTTTATTACTATCATTCTTCCAAGAATCTCAAAGTAATGAAGTTGTTAATTACCCTGATGTATTTTTTTTTTTCAGGAAATCGCAGTATAAGAAACCGACTAAGATCTTACAGAAAAGTCTGTGACCAAACTGAGAAGAAAATCTCAGTTTTCTGTAAGCCAGTACTGATAGACTCACACAATGATCATAATTCTGGAACAGAAGATAAAATGAGGACTCAAACAAAATGAGGACTGGGTCTCAAAATATTAAATAGTAAGAAAGTCCAGGCTTCTCTAGATGTAGACAGAATGGGCTTTTTCTTACTGAAATAGAATTGTGTTAGACTGTAGTTTCTTTCCAAAAAGGTGTACGCAGACCTCCGCCAATTGAAGAAAGTCCCTTCTTATTTCCAAGTTGGTGTCATAGTTATAATTTTTTTTCTTTTAACAAAGAAGTGAAAATACTCCATTGCCATTTCTTATTGTATATGTCCTCAGGCATATGATTGCCTCTTTCAACTAGAGAACCTTGAAGTTCTTAAGTATATGCAACTCACATACTGAAATAAAAAAGTAAAAAGAAATCTCCACACATTTCAACAAAGAATTTTAAAAATATCAGCTTCTCTTGGTAAAATAAATTGAGCTTTGAAATTGAGTGAGACATTGAAACTGAACGATGGTTTGTTTTCTCTCTCATGCACTCTTTTTTTGTTAGGTTGTTTGTTGGGTTTTTTGTTTTCTTTTTCATTCTTTTTTGGGTTTTCTTAGTAAAAAATGAAGAGACAAAAGCTTATCTAGAGAAAAGAATAAAATAAAAACGTGTAAAAGACATTTTTAGTGACAAATAGCAAGATGAAGTGTTGCATCAACTTTGTGATTTTTTGAATACCATCTATTTCTATGGTTTTTGTTGGATAAGAATAGGTTTCATTTGTGACATAAAAAGGACAAATTCATCTGGAGCTGTGTTCCCTTACAGCTTATATATTTTCATACACTATCATAATTTGGATTTATAGTGTAATCATAATGCAATTCCTGTCTTTAGTAAAAGCATGTGCCTCTAATTTGCAATCTCTATGCTTGACACGTGGAAATAATGAATGTGGTCATCTACAGCTGGAGACAAAAGCAGAAATGATTGTACAGCACTTTCTAGGCTGGACTCTCTGGATATTTCATTCCCCTAGGCTTTGGAGCCTGCACATCCAAATCATGCTAATATTGTGCTATAATCATTGTGTGAATAAAGACTCTCTTAAAGCTTTTCCTATGTTCTTTGAATATACAACTTGAATAACTATATCATGAGTGAGAATTTGATGGTTCATCATGTGGGGTCTGACATAATGTAAATGAAAATGTAATGAAATGTCATGCCGTTTCCAAAAGCTGAAATTCTGGGCATATTTGTTGCTATGTATGTGTCATAGCCACTATTATATATCTCATTATTGTCATTTACTGAGCAAAAACTTGTAAAAAAAACTATATCTCGAAATATTCATTGTAAACTATAACTCAAGTTTTAAATCTGTCCCTTTTCGAGAAGTATCATGAGTGATTTTCAAGGCACAGCTGTAAAACTAATTTCCTAGTGTGTAGAGATTTTAGAGAAGGTTTTCTGTGCTAAACCACTGAATTTAAGAAAACTACATCACAGAGAATCATAACAAAGTCATTTTAAGTTTGTGTTCCACTCCCCTATTCTAGATGGAATGAGATTTGCTTAAGTGTTTACCACAGCTTTTTTAAATTATTTTATTATGATAGCGGCTAAGAGCTCTAGACATGATCAAGATTCCCTTTCTGCTAAGCAAAATATAAACAGAATTGTGAGATTTCCTTTTCCTTCAAAAGGCTTTTAGATAAGCATACCAAGTAAGGAGNAGAATTTTAAAAATATCAGCTTCTCTTGGTAAAATAAATTGAGCTTTGAAATTGAGTGAGACATTGAAACTGAACGATGGTTTGTTTTCTCTCTCATGCACTCTTTTTTTGTTAGGTTGTTTGTTGGGTTTTTTGTTTTCTTTTTCATTCTTTTTTGGGTTTTCTTAGTAAAAAATGAAGAGACAAAAGCTTATCTAGAGAAAAGAATAAAATAAAAACGTGTAAAAGACATTTTTAGTGACAAATAGCAAGATGAAGTGTTGCATCAACTTTGTGATTTTTTGAATACCATCTATTTCTATGGTTTTTGTTGGATAAGAATAGGTTTCATTTGTGACATAAAAAGGACAAATTCATCTGGAGCTGTGTTCCCTTACAGCTTATATATTTTCATACACTATCATAATTTGGATTTATAGTGTAATCATAATGCAATTCCTGTCTTTAGTAAAAGCATGTGCCTCTAATTTGCAATCTCTATGCTTGACACGTGGAAATAATGAATGTGGTCATCTACAGCTGGAGACAAAAGCAGAAATGATTGTACAGCACTTTCTAGGCTGGACTCTCTGGATATTTCATTCCCCTAGGCTTTGGAGCCTGCACATCCAAATCATGCTAATATTGTGCTATAATCATTGTGTGAATAAAGACTCTCTTAAAGCTTTTCCTATGTTCTTTGAATATACAACTTGAATAACTATATCATGAGTGAGAATTTGATGGTTCATCATGTGGGGTCTGACATAATGTAAATGAAAATGTAATGAAATGTCATGCCGTTTCCAAAAGCTGAAATTCTGGGCATATTTGTTGCTATGTATGTGTCATAGCCACTATTATATATCTCATTATTGTCATTTACTGAGCAAAAACTTGTAAAAAAAACTATATCTCGAAATATTCATTGTAAACTATAACTCAAGTTTTAAATCTGTCCCTTTTCGAGAAGTATCATGAGTGATTTTCAAGGCACAGCTGTAAAACTAATTTCCTAGTGTGTAGAGATTTTAGAGAAGGTTTTCTGTGCTAAACCACTGAATTTAAGAAAACTACATCACAGAGAATCATAACAAAGTCATTTTAAGTTTGTGTTCCACTCCCCTATTCTAGATGGAATGAGATTTGCTTAAGTGTTTACCACAGCTTTTTTAAATTATTTTATTATGATAGCGGCTAAGAGCTCTAGACATGATCAAGATTCCCTTTCTGCTAAGCAAAATATAAACAGAATTGTGAGATTTCCTTTTCCTTCAAAAGGCTTTTAGATAAGCATACCAAGTAAGGAGGAAACAGATGAAGAGAATACAGTGTGATAGCAACATTTCTATACCAGAAATCTCTACCAACAGAATACCTTCTTCAGTTCTAAGACAAGAGGATGTGAAGGTCTTAATAGCTGCTGAAGAGGGGAAAGACAAAGATGGTACTTATTGATCATTTCACCTGTTACTAATGAAATTGCTGCCAGGTTGGAATGTGGAAACTGCTTGACAACAGCACCAGATTATAAGAATGAGAAAGAGAACTGCTGCAAGGAACTGGTACAGCAAACACTGACAGGACAATTTATACTTCCACAAACAAGATTTTAAATGGTAATGAATATGCAAAAAAAAAAAAGTTTAGTAAGAAGAATTCTTAGGACTTTCTGAATTCTATTGTGCTGTAAATAATCTGGTAGTTATTCTGTCTATGAAATATGTATTTGTTAATTAAGCAAAAGTTTACAGATCGTTACATACGGAATTATTTTTTTTATTAATAATCAAGGTTACTAGGTGAGGCTGAATTCTGTGGGAAATAATTAATAATCATAGAATTCACTTCCAATAAAGGTATTGAAAGAAAGGTGGCATAACAGCTTACAAAGGTGACTCATTGTAACATTTACCAAGAAAATAGATGCTTTATAAAAGCAAAAGGTCAACTACTAATCTAATCTAAAACTCCCCTGAACACAACTTCAGGCTATTCCTTCAGGTTCTGTCATGGTCATCAAAGACAATAGATCAATGCCTGCCCCTCCAATTTTCTCTGGTGAGGAAGCTGTAGACTGTAATGAGGTCTCCCTTCAGTCTCTTCTTTTCCAGGGTGAAACTCAGACTCTCCTCATATGGCTTCCCCTCAAGGCCCTTCACCATCCTCATAGTCCACCTTTGGACACTCTCTAATAGCTTTACATCCTTCTTATATTGTGGTGTCCAAAACTGCACACAGGATTCAAGGTGAGTCTGCATCAGTGCAATCCTCCCTCAACCATCTCATAATGCTGTGTGGGATGTACCTCAGGACACAGTTGTCCCCTTTGGCACATGAGCACATTACTGACTCATATTCAATTTGCCATTGGCCAGAATATAGGATATAGGAAGTTAGCATTTAAGACACTTTGACAGCACACTATCTTTCAAGTAAAATGTTCCTGAAAGTATTTACAAAAAGCATGGTTGGTATCGCTAATGCAATTCAATAAAATTAATCAGCTCTGGAATGAAACAGCAATAAGTAAAGGTGGATCTATTTTAGTAATTTTATTCTTGAAGAAAGGACATTGTTAGTAATAAGCAAATAATTTTAAATGAAATGCAAGTTAAAAAAAAGGACAAGTGGCACTCAAAGAAAAGTAGGAGTGTGATTTAACACTCACAATCACAGGTGTGTAGACACTGCTGTCTAATTATTCACAGTCTAGGCTGGAAAGTGGTCAGGCAAGTTAGGGACTTGGGAGTACTGGCTGATTCCTATCATGAGCTTAACATGAGCCAGCAGTGTGCCCAGGTGACCAAGAAGGCCAATGGCATTTGGGCCTGTATTAAGAATAGTGTCACCAATAGGACTGGAGAAGTTATTCTTCCCCTGTACTTGGCATTGGTGGGGCAACACTTTGAGTACTATGTCCAGTTCTGGGCCCCTCAGTTTAAGAAAGATATTACTGAGTTACTGGAATGTGTTCAGAGAAGGGCAACGAGGATGGTGAAGGGGATGGAGCACAAGACCTGTGAGGAGCAACTGAGGGAGCTGAGGTTGTTTAGCTTCGAGGAGGGTCAGGGGAGGCCTTCAGTTGGGTGTTGGTCTCTTCTCTCAGGCTACCAGCAGCAGAATGGGAGGACACAGTCTTAAGCTGCATCAGGGAAGGTTTAGACTGGATATTAGGAAAAACTTTTTTACAGAGTGATTTCCCACTGAAATGGGCTGCCCAGGAAGCTGGTGGAGTCATCATCCCTGGATGTGTTTAAGAAGAGGTTGGATGATGTACTTAGTGACATGATTTAGTTAATGGGATGATATTGGGTGATAGGTTGGTGATAGGTTAGGTAATAGGTAACAGGTTAGACTTGATGATCTCTATGGTCTTTTCCAACCTTGTTAATTCAGTGATTCTGTGAATGCAGTAGGAAAACCTATTCCTTCTGTCTTTCGGATAGGTTACAAAGAGATTTTACTATATTTAAATACTGGGAAGATATTATATCTTCAACACTGGTGATGGTAGGCAGTGGTTTAAAATTTAAAAAACTCAAATCCTAGTTATATCTGATAATTCTGTTAGCTATGTCAACTAAATAGATCAGCTGTGTTTGTCAGCCACAATATCTTCACGTTTACAGATCCCATTTTGAAGAGTAAACATTGCAAAAAAAAAAAACACAAACCAGTTTAGTCACACCTTCTTGAATTATCTCCCCTGTTCTCCTCTACCTTAGACTTTCCATTCTCCACATGCCTATTGTGATTCCTCTCCTCAGCTTCTGTCTCAGAATCTGTATTTTGCTCGGTGCTTCCAAGCTCTTTTCTTTATCCCACTGTCTTGTATTTCCTCGGATTAATCTTCTGTCTGATATCTCATGTCCCTTCACAACAAGCTCCATTTCACTGCTAAAACACTATCTTCTTCTTAGCATACCTACTCCAGGCAATTTATACCTCATGCATTCTCTGTAAGTCATGACTTTTGAACGTGACATCATACTGCTAATGGAAATGTTTGAGATGCTTCAGCAGTGTCAGTCAATGAGAAAATATTCCCTTGACTGTGGAAGACTGGTGAAAAGCCCTCATTGTTCTTCAATATTAACTTTCGGTCTCAAAAAAAATGTTTGAAACATGTTAGCAGGATTTTTCGTTCTTATTTATCTCCCAGTGTTTCTCCATTTATTTACTTATTTACTGGCATCGAGTAATTTCACCTAACCTGCAGGGATTTTTGTTTGCTATCATTTCAGAGGTGGGGAAAGAGACACAAGTTTAAAAATGCATATGTTGTCCTTGCTGTGCTGTAACAAAATTGGCATGGTACCAGTGATGTTTGAATTTCTCTCTTAGGAAGACTAAGATAGTTCAAGCAGCTGCACTGAAATTGCATTGAAAATGGATACTTTGCAAATTCTCCCCATAAATGAAAGTCTAAATTACAAAAAGCAGTCTGACCAGTTATCTCTTTGTAAAGTGTTTTACAATTTGCATATAAACTTCATTTCTTTTTCTAATTACACAGATTAAAATGCATTCATTTTGCTTTTGATTACAAGCTGGTCTTGCCAAACACCTGTGACTGCCACAAATTCTAATTTGTTATTTATTTACTTTGAAGCAATCTTATTATCTAAATGATTCAAAGCATCAAAGACCTTAATTATTGATACTCAATTTGATAGGGTTACACTTCACATGTCCTTGGGCTAAAGGGCCTGTTTTCTTATGCTCAAGTACACACTTGGCTGAGCAAAAAGACATATGATTCTGCCACTAAGTGTTTTGGAAATCACATTCTTACTTAACTGCAACTGGATTTAGACAATACTGAAGAGCCAAGGCAGACATCTAAATCTGGAATCTACTAAAGGAACAATGAAAAACAATATTATCCTCCTCTATACCTTGGGAAAAAAGTTGCATGTGTATTACATATATTCTGTAAGTTTGATTCTCGTCTCCACTACACTTATGCTTCATATATATCTTTCATTTGTTCTAAAAAAAACCCCATTAAATTTAAACTACTGCTTCAGATGTGTACATGGTGTGTCCCGTGGTCATGACGAAATTTCTATACTTTCTTATAACTTAAATAGAACTTTTAAGTGGCTTAAAAATGGTCTTATACAAGTCAGAAGTGAAATAATGAAAATAGGTCCTCAATATCAATGAGGTATTTAACTAATATGAATGTTTTAAGGTGAAGATGTGCATATTTATAGTACATGTATGTGCATGGATACCACGATGCAAACTTTCAGGCACAGACCCCCTGTCTGTTTGCCTCTGTCTGCAAACCATATCTTTGCCAGAGTCTTGGACCATTAGAGCTATTATGCTCCCATAATGCCTTGAAGGTGTAGTATAGTAGATCAATTTCTAGGAGCTGAGTGTACTGAAGAGCTTCATTATGATAATTTTTAATCACATCATTCTCCACTAACCTCTACAATACTTTTCCTTTAACATTTAAGTTCTTAGATATAAGAAGTGTCATATTCAGCCTTTTGCTTTCGTAAAACTGATCACGAAGCCCACAGAATTCATAGTTCTATGCCTAACTTCCTCACCTGTATCCTTTTCTTTTACATTTGGACAACTATCTTAGACTGTATTTCAACTATGGATTTCCTAGGGTACAGGGAAACAAGGTACAGTTTTCATTTTTCTTGAAATATATTCATAAGTGTTCTTGTAATACCTCTGTAAGTATTCTTTTATCCAATCTCATTCCTTTTAGACTGAGCTGGCATCCACTGTTTCCTTATTTGACCGGCAAAACAAAGGTTGCCCAGTTTGAATAAATGTCATACTATACACTCCACCTAGGTACCTTAAGTCTGGTGTTGCATGTGAAAGACCTGTAGAGCACCTTGCTCCACAGGAATCAAGAAGTACCTCAAGCAGGGTACGCACAATAGCCAATACAATACAAATACATGAGCATAACACATGAGCCCACAATGTAGGTTAGACTTTGGGCTGTATAAGCCACATCAGTTCCAGCGGCTGAGGAATGAAGCAAATTTTTGAGTGGATTATGTGTGTCCCAACCATATTGTGGTATTTCTTCAGAATCTCTTCTTCTTTAATATTATATGCCAGTGGAAACACTTTCACATCTAGAGTTCTATTGTTTTTTGTTTTCCTTTCTTTTTATTCATGATTCTTTTGTCTACTACAAAAGAACTGCTGAACCATCTGTTTCTGCTTTTGTGTATTTTTATTTAGTATATTTTAGTCTTATTTTTCAAAAAATCAAAACCCAAATAATTTGATATTTTAAAGTCAGAGGTAAGACCTACATACCAACATTTTGTGAAGATATTAAACAGTAATAATCTTTGTGGAGATGTAAAAAAATTGCAAGTACATCATCTGTGAATGTTCTCAACATCAACAGGAAGGGTCTAAAAATTACTCAGAAACAGTAATACACTTAATTGTTCCACTAACTCTTGACCTCCTAAGCAGCATCATCTTTAGATGGTAACATCTCATATATCCTATATTGATAAAGAGAATATGACAAGTTCATATTCACATAATTCTATGGTAATCCCACAGAAAGATAGAAATCCTTTTATTGAGCCATGTTTTTTAAAGTTTGAAGATCTCATAAATAATGAAACATAGCAGCACAGAAATTGTCAGGTCAAGGTGCAAATTGTGGAACAAAGTCGTGCCTGCTATTCTTAGGGCTTAATCAGGAACAAAACATGATATGTAGGAGAGAATACTTGAATTTTCAAGGTAAGTAAAATCGAATAGAGGCATGCATGAGCCAGGAAAATGAATATATTCCTGCAAGATTCTAAATTAAAATGTTCGTCCAGGTAACAAAAAGTTATTTAAAAAAATCTTTTCATGA
>VYZS01041915.1:0-12162 GCA_013400695.1 Neodrepanis coruscans | reverse complement strand
GGTTTATTTTGGAGTTATTTTGGCTGGGCTAAGTCATGTTTCAAGATGTACAGCTTGGATTCACCATCTGCCAGACCTGGCTCTGCAGCTCCTTCGTGCTGGTCACAGCCCAGCCCAGAAGCTGGTTTGAGGCCAAAGCTCTGGTGAGGGACCAGCCAGGACAAGCCTGGATGACCCTGGGCACAGCAGCACAAGATTCCTGCTACCTTCTACTGGTCCAGCCTGAAAGCATGAGGAATGTGGGGTCAATGGAGTTTGGAAATGTGAGGACTGAGAGAAAATGAAATGGGAACTGAAGATATGAAGGTTATTTGTGTCTTGAACGTAATTCCTACTTATCTTGAACTGACAAGGAGGGGAAGAAGTTAGACCTATGATAGTTCAAGCCCTAACACTCTGCTAGGAACTGTTTAAGGTTGTGGTTTTACTTTATACCTGATCTGGTCTAATCAAGCCATATCTTTCAAAGCAGTGGGTGCACTCTCTGTCCCAGACAGTGAATTCCTGCTCTGGCACAGAGTTTAACAACCAGGCAACTGGGAAGTAACTTGGTTTGGATGGGTTTGTTTTGGAGGCCGCCATGTGAAAGGCATCTTTGCAGCCCTGTCCTATGTTTATTTTTACATAAATAAACAGTTCCAGCTGCAAAGACTTGGTATTGATATCACAGATAGGAACACTGTTTTCTTTAGTTTAAGGTAAACTTGGATGCTGCTGTGTAATTGCACCTGTGGTTCTGCAGGGGCTCTTGATGAGGACTGCTCATTTCCCCTCCCATCTGGGGATGAGGTATGAGACTACCATCAAGTGTGTGTCCTTACAGCTTTGTTCCACCTTGTCCAGATGCACACACTGTTCCTTTGAATCCCATTTCTCTGTGTGCTGGCTCCAAGGCTGAAGGCAAGACCTGTCCTGTCTGTGGAGCAGCACAGCTGACGCAGGTTGAGGTCTGGCTGTGTAGAAGTGGTGCTTTCTTTCTCAGCAGAGGACAAAAACCACTGCTCTGAGGGGAAATGACACAGACTACAGGGCTGATGCCACTGGTATATTTTTCCATTGTAAATTACTCAGAACTTCTGCAGTGAAGCTGGTTGATGAGCTTCCTCTCTAAAGCATAGTGGTTTTCAGAAGCCTTGAAGAGTATGTATTAAAGGTAGAGCAAACTTTGTTAGAGACAGACAGAAGAAAATTGCAAAGATGTGCATGATTTGATCTGTAATCACAGATTACATATATCTAAGCTAATGCAACAGCCTTAGACATTTATAGCCCATTTTTGACTAAGTTGTGCAATTAGTATAATTAGGCAAAGAATATTCTTTGTATTGTAAATGCCTAGAGTATTAAACCAGGAAATTAGCAGCCATTCTTTTGGCAGCTTTCATAAAGCCCTTGCTAGTGCAGGGCTGAGCCAAAGATGGTTATTGTCTGAGTCTGAGCAGTTAAAGGATAAATCCTTTCTTCAGAGCTTTGTTGAAATGTGTTGAAAGCAAATCTAAGAATTTTATATCTGTGTACAGATCAGACAACACAACATTGCCCCGTACAGATAAAGAGCTGAAATGAGCGTTGTCATCTTTTCTCACAGTATCAGCCACCAGAGATATAATTTCTTTTTTGATCTGTGATGTTCTGCGTTGATACCACCTGTATTGCTACTGCTTGCTATTCACAGCCCACTTTAAAGGCAACAACAGCCCTGAACCTCGCTGCCTCTTGCGTTAAACCAGGCTCATGTCCGGCCACAGCCCCTGCTGGAATCAGCTGGGGCGATGTGGGTGTGTGAGCTGGAAAAAATCTCGCTGGTGCCTCCTGCAGGAACCGAACACAGCTACAGCGCCGACGGGGTGAGTGCAGCAATTTTCACAGAAATCCGTCCAAAAAAGCCAGCTTTGAGCTTTCTCCTGTGTCAGTAGCAGCAGGCCAGGCTGCCCAGCTCCTTCTCTGGGTCTTCAGAGTCCTCAGTGTGTGACAGGAGGGAGCTGGTGTGGAGCTTATGGAGGAATGACTGTTGTGCTGTGCAGTGGTGAGTGGCAGTGGCATTTATTGAAGTGGGATGTTCAGGATGCACCTGGAGGAAACCAGGCTGCCAAGGGTGGTCTCTTTGGGAGCTACCCCTTCCCTGAGGTGCACCACGACCACAGCTCCTTGGCAAGACATACCACAGGGTGTAATTCTTAACCCAACAGGAAGCTGTGTGGCTGGGATAAAGATCTTGTGGAGATGCAAAAAAAAAAAAAAAAGCCTCCATAGGCAAGAAGTGTGTTTAAAATGCAGTGGCAGTGTAAGCAAGTGGGGTAGGGCTTCCACGAATCCTAAAGTGTGCAAAGAGAGGCATCCTAGAAAAGGTATCCCAGCATGATGGAGGACCCACATCAGTAGCTGTTGCTCAATTTCCAGCTCATAAGCCCCACCCAATCGTTTTCTGTAGAAAGATTTGTGGAGTTTGCTTTCCTCTCTCTTAATCTCTCTAGTTCCTGGCATGTGCTCCACATGCTGCTCAGATGTTCATGACCCTTCCTGCTTCTCCCAGTTACCAGGTGCAGGGTGTCAGTGCCAGCACCTCACTGTTAATAGGACTCCACTGTAACTAAAGCACCAGAGAAAACAAAGTAAGGCAACACAGGGAGCTCAGAGGAGAAGGGAGTACAGAGTCAGCACTGAGTCACATAATTGCTGGAGGTGGAGACCTGTTTTTAATAAAAGATGAAACGAGTCCTTAATTTCCCTTTTAAAGATAAGGAGCCCTCCCAGTTTGTATATTTGGGTTTTAGTGTACAAACATCCTGTGTATAAACATGACTTTGGACTGCAATTAGGCAAATGCTATAAACTTAACGTCACCATCACTCCACTGATTAAAAAAAGTCCCATGAAAATGTAATAGGTGTGGGAGCTGAGAGACCTTAGTAATAAGCAGTGAGTTTCCCTTCTGTAACAACTCACTTTTTCAATTTGCTGATATCCAAATAATTCCTTGGAGTCTCCTAAATGGCACAACCCTGAAATCACAAGAATTTGAGTGCTGAACAGGTTTACCCAGAAACCTGCTGTCTCCTCTCCTGGAGCTCATCTGACCTACTGTCAACACAGAATGCTGGTTTTGGAACTATAATCCCTTCAGCACAGGACTGCTACAACTCCATAAACAATCCATACTTTAAGGGCACACCCCTTCTCTCCCACTAACCCTTTCAATTTCTGAGATGAGTGCAGTGGCAGGAAAAGGATTGAATTTTAGTATCTTCTGTTTTTTGCAGGTGTAGACCCTGCTCAAGTAGAATTGTGTATCAGAAGCAGTTACTTTCTCCTAATAATAGCTGCTGGTACAACCCCCAAGGGCTGTGTCACACATAAAGCTGTGCTGACTTCATCAAAAGGTACAGAGTAAATCTTCAGCCTCAGCAGCAAGAGCTCCAAACTACATCTCACCCCACTGTATTGCTGCAGGGATAATACTGAATGAGGAGTTTGGAGAAATCCTTTCACTGCACGAGATGCTACAGCCTCCATTAGCCTAAAATGAGTGTTGTGTTCATGCCCCTACACAGACTGCACCCCAGTGCTGCAAAAGACAGCATGGTTTGACCTACTGCTTTTTTACTCTAGGTGGCACAAAGCTTCTTAGCACATGGCAAGACACTGGAGTAAGTTGCAAACTAGTCTGTCCTGAGTTTTTATAAGTTTTTCCTCAGAAATGTACTGCCATTCACATTGTAACTGCTGTTGTCTAAGCATAGGTCTATTTAATACTGAAAAAGCTGAAGGTGTCAGTTGCTCTCAAAGGTTAGAAACTATCCCAATTCTTTAAGAATGGAGAATGGGAGCTGTTGAAAAATTTAGCAAAATAAACTTGCTTCTGGCTTAAAACCAAAGTCAGCACATTACTGTCACTATTGAGATCAAACAAGTATGTGATCTACAGAAGAAAATTTGTAATGCTAAGGATGATCAGCTTTTTACTCCTTAAATCCCACCTTCTAATGCAACAGGGAAGCTGAGAACTCTGTTTTTAGAATACAGATACAGACAAGTGTCCCTTAAAACCAGTCTTTATCAGTTTTAGCTACCCTGGCTCTAAAATCAGCCTGCAACAACTTGTTTTCAGTCACTGTTTCGTTTTTTTTTAAATGCTTCCTCTTATGGAGGCAGTATCTGATCCTTTCTTAAAAGACATACAACTTAAAAAAAAGAACAAATGCAATTCTTGATGTTTTTACTTTGAAAAAGAAACCACAGTTTATTGGAAACTATACTTTTTAACAAAAAAATGTACCAGTATTAAAGCAAAAATTTTCTAACCCACTTAACAGCTAACAAAGCCATCCTTCTCCTCCAGAAGAAAACTGCTTAAGCACTGCTCCCTCAGAAATGTCTTCAGTAACAGTCAACTTCATTCTCCTCTATGGTCCCCACAGTAGCAAGGATGTCCTGTAAGAGGGACTGAGGGCTTTCTTCCACATGGTCACTACTTTTATTTAGCTCATCATGTAGCTCTAGTAAGTCTATTGCACCCAAAGCTACCATCATGCTCTCTGGATCTTGAAAATCCACCCCGTTTTCACCATCTGTGGGGAAGTTCTGGGCCAGAGAACCCTGCCTTAGTGTCCTCTGTAACCAGGCAATGCCATGTCCTGCAGGTGAATCTTCAATCTCTCGTGGATTCTCCAAAGAACTGATTGGATAGAAATTACCTCTTAATCCAATCAGTATATCACAGGCTCTCTGACCCACTGGCTTGTCACAGTCACACAAGGATCGAAACAAAAAGCCAAACAGTTTTGCTTGGCAAAACACCTGCAGCACGTTCTGAGGGGTGGAACTGGTGACTGCAGAGGGGACAGGAGCATAGGGACATTCAGAAAGGCCAAGCTGGCAAATTGTCTTACTACAGAAAACTTCAACCAGTTCCAAACCACCAAGTCTGACTTCCCAGTCTAAGTCATGCTCCACAGTCTGGATGACTCTGGAGACAAACTGCTCTGTGTCCTCCTGCTGACCTGTGCAGCCTTCTCTCAGCCATGTGGTGAAGATGCTGATCACAGCCCTCCTGGGAAAGCCCTCCGAGTCTGTGGACAAGATTTCTTGAAGCTTTGCTACAGTGTTCTAGATGCAAAAAGACAGAAGAGAAAGCACAGTGAGGGCAGCATCATGTGGGGAAACAGTAACAGCACTAGGAAAAAATCTTGTCATTACCAGTTGTTAAATCTGCCTGCAGGTAACTTGAGAAGAAAATTATAAGTTTTACAGCAGTAAACTGACATGCAGTTCTGCTTGTGCAGAAAAAAGTTGTCATACCTCTTTATTATACTGATTCCCTCCGAGAGGTGACTCTGGAGCAAAGCAAGTAATGAAGGCCAGGTGTCCCACAGCAGTGACAGCACTCGCTCGCACGTAGCTTTCTGCATCCTCAAGCAGATTTTCTGCAAGCCTTGGCACCTCTGAAGACAGGAGAGACTGCCTGAACTCATCCTGGCCTGGAAACAAGACAGCAAGACGAAGAAGTGGGGCTTTATTCTCTCTGAGCACGAAGCTGTTTCCAATGCAAACAGTTCTCTGCATTATACAAGGATACCCACTGCCCACAGGGACAGCTGCCAGTGAGATGAGCCTCTGCAGAGACCAGGCAGCTGCTCACAAGAGCACAGATGCTCTGTGTCAGGCTCCCCATTTCCCAGCAGCTTGGTGACTTTCAGTCAAGCACTGGAACTTGGAAAATTGCATTTAGAGTTGTTCTAGTGGCAAGAAAAAAACTTTCTGCGGGCAAGTGGGGACATGGTTTCAGCCTCATCAAACTTATGTCTTTGTTTAAAGGAGGAAAAAATAGCCTTCCTTTCTTGTTGTCAAGGCATGTGGCAGAGAAAACAAAATTAACTGCAGCACTGAGAGGGGCTGCAGGGTAAACTGCTAATGCAGCTGAGTGTGCTGGATGCTTCCTTTGTGACCTGGGGACAACAGCAGTCGACAACATCCCCCTCTCTTCCAACATCACTGAGCTACTGAAGGAAAATTAGCATTGCCTCAGTGCTACCTGCTGCACAGCCTGAGCTACCAGTAATGTGGAAAACCAGTAATTAATCCAAAGCATACAAAGCAGGCCTAGGCTTTTAGCCTCCTAAAGCCCAGCCCCCAGCCTGCTGAGAGAAACCAGACTCCACTGCAGAGCAGACAGAAAAATGGGAAAGTATTATCTGCCATTAAGCACTGTCACCTACCTTGACATACATGTCTCAACACCCCTCAGTTTAATCACCAAAACTGCCATTAAGGCAGATACAGCACTCCAAGTTCAACAGAAAAAGCAGGATAAGTTTATTAATCTTTTTCTCAGATTTTGATCATGATCTAAGAGTAAAAATCTCGGTGCTTCTTTCTTTTCTGAGCCTTCCAGTTATAGGTAACAAGATGCTTCACCAGCCTGACCTTCATAACATTAAAAGAAATACTCCTGCAATCTGAACTGTTAAATCTTTGCACTTACCTCTCAAGCATTTAATCATGGCAGTGAGGAACTCCAGAGAAGAATCTCTTACTTCCCAGCAAGGACTGCACAAACGTTTCTGCAGCACTAGAAACACATCTGTAAAAGCCAAGTGACAGAACTGAATGGACATGAAAGGCAACAAGCCCTACTGAAGCAATCACTGTACAACCTCCACATCACTTCATCTGATGCAATCCCTTTTGCTGCTGCTGTGTGCTTCTGCCAGAGTTCTTCAAAGCACTGTTTGGGCAGCTAAACTTAAATTCAACACCATTGTGTTTTGAGCAAGAAAGGTAGGCAAGAGCAGATTTCACATTTGCCACTTGCTGCTGTTTGTCCCAACTTAAATAGCTTAATTACCTTCCAAAATCTTCTCAGTTTGTTGGCACTGACTGTTGGAGCAGGACAGTTCCTGCAAGCGCACCAACCACTTGGATGTAGCTTGAAATGCTTTCTTTAGAACCTGAAGCAATGTAAAGCAGATTTACTTTACTACAGGAGGAGGAAGTGTTGAATTTATGCCTTTCAAGGCAAAATCCATTTCAGCCTCAAACTTACAGAGAAATTCTCAGAGTAAAGGAGCATGTATGCCTCTTTACTAAGAAGTAAGCCACAAATAAATGGTGCTTATGTACCATTTCTAACACCTTGAAAATACCTGTTCTCAGCTTAGTATTATGAAGTACCTTTTCATTTGTAGTTGTCATTGGAGTAATTTGAACAAAACAAAAAAACCCCTCTTATGCAAATAATTCCATGCTTCCTGGCTGTGCCACATTGGATTTGTCAGTGCTGCTCTTAGATATGATGGTTCCTGTCTTCTCAAGAACACTCAATGTATTGGTCAGTTACTCCCTCATTACAGTTTTAGCTATTTCCTGAAAGCCACCCAGAACCAAGACAAGTTTCCTACATCTTCTAATACAAAATGTGCTAAGAAACAACTATAGTCAGACAGTTTCTCAGAATTACATCCCACTGGGGCAAGTTAATAGACTTGGATCTCTCCTCAGTTCTGTACTCACAGTAGGGCTGGTGTTTGGACTCTCCAGGTAAGCCAGAAGAACATCAAATAGACTTCTTATGAGTGAGTCACAGCCTGAAACAGAGAAAACAAAACCAAAGATCCAACGCTGAGAAAAGGAGTAGCCAAATCCCAACCTAATTGCTGAAATACAGAAAGACACTGGGTTATAAAACTGTGTTGGATAAGAAAGCAAAGGCTAACTCACCTTTTTTGTCTGAGAGTGCTGCTAGGACATCAAGAGCTGACTTTTGCACTCTGAAACAATTGATCAAGTTTCGGCTTATTGTGCTTCCCAGAGGAGATGCTGGACTCAGGAAGCCATTACAGAACTGTAATATTGTCATGAGGGAGCGCAGCAGAGACACACAGGGTAAATCCACCCTTAAATGTTTCTAATGGGAGGGGAGAAAGAAAAAAAAAACAGAAAAGAGTTTCCAGCAAAACTCTTAAGTGTGCATACAGAATTTTTGGTCAGGAGGCAGTAAAAACTGCAACTTTTAGTGGGTTCTTAAGATGATAATAACTACAAACAAAATACCTTTCTCTCTCCTAGGAACTATAGCACAGATGAAAGGAGATCCTTGTCACTGATTGGGAAAGCAGCTCAATTTGTGTTTTTTCACTGGATTAATAATCACAGTACAAGGTATGGTAACAAAGCTAGTGAAGGTGGATTTAAAGCTTAAATACCTCAGTATTCCTCTGTATTCATATTTGGAATCTAATGTGCTTAATTTCTTTAACCTATGGAAGATCTCACTGTCAACTACTCTCCACATTCTCTTATGCTCTACTGCTAAAGTTAAATCTTAACATTCTATTTCAAGGACCAATTTGATCCCCAGGCTTTTTTCCCCTCTCTGAATGTTACCAGAGACAGCAGCTTCTCCAGGTGAGCCAGAGTCTGACACAGGAGACCAGCACAAGATGTTTTGGAGGACAGAAGACTTTCAACAGTGACAGGATCAGTAACAGATTCATCCAGCAAACCTAGAGGATCAAAGAAGTGAAAGAGCTTGTGTTGCTAATGAATACAAGAGACTGATTTTTAAAGACAATCAAGATATTCAGGTGATGTGGGATGAATAGCCCTTCAAATGCAGCTGTCAGTAGGATGCTGCAATTACCACAAACACTGCTACTGCCCTTGATTTCTCCTACTCTTTCTCCTCCAGTTTTGTCTGCACCAGACNGATCAAGTTTCGGCTTATTGTGCTTCCCAGAGGAGATGCTGGACTCAGGAAGCCATTACAGAACTGTAATATTGTCATGAGGGAGCGCAGCAGAGACACACAGGGTAAATCCACCCTTAAATGTTTCTAATGGGAGGGGAGAAAGAAAAAAAAAACAGAAAAGAGTTTCCAGCAAAACTCTTAAGTGTGCATACAGAATTTTTGGTCAGGAGGCAGTAAAAACTGCAACTTTTAGTGGGTTCTTAAGATGATAATAACTACAAACAAAATACCTTTCTCTCTCCTAAGAACTATTGCACAGATGAAAGGAGATCCTTGTCACTGATTGGGAAAGCAGCTCAATTTGTGTTTTTTCACTGGATTAATAATCACAGTACAAGGTATGGTAACAAAGCTAGTGAAGGTGGATTTAAAACTTAAATACCTCAGTATTCCTCTGTATTCATATTTGGAATCTAATGTATTTAATTTCTTTAAGCTATGGAAGATCTCACTGTCAACTACTCTCCACATTCTCTTATGCTCTACTGCAAAAGTTAAACAATCTTAACACTCTATTTCAAGGACCAATTTGATCCCCAGGCTTTTTTCCCCCTCTCTGAATGTTACCAGAGACAGCAGCTTCTCCAGGTGAGCCAGAGTCTGACACAGGAGACCAGCACAAGATGTTTTGGAGGACAGAAGACTTTCAACAGTGACAGGATCAGTAACAGATTCATCCAGCAAACCTAGAGGATCAAAGAAGTGAAAGAGCTTGTGTTGCTAATGAATACAAGAGACTGATTTTTAAAGACAATCAAGATATTCAGGTGATGTGGGATGAATAGCCCTTCAAATGCAACTGTCAGTAGGATGCTGCAATTACCACAAACACTGCTACTGCCCTTTATTTCTCCTACTCCTTCTCCTCCAGTTTTTTCTGCACCAGACACATGAAACACTGGCAAACAGACTGGCCTCTAACTTTTCTATCACAACTGTACCTGCATATTCCAGAGGCTGGGAGGCTGCTCTCAAAATACAGTCCATTGGCTGAAGTAGAACAGTCAGTGCCTGAATCCTCACATCTTGTGGGCTTCAAGGAGGAAACAGCAGTTACCAAAACAAGAACACTTCAATTCCTTCCCAAATGCCAGCCCCCAAATGCTGAGCAGTATAATAAGTTTTATGCAGGCTTTTAAACAAGCCAGCAATGACAGAGCAACAAAAGAAATGCATCACAATTTGAGCCTTCTTCCAGTTTCCCCTCACTAACTTAATGCAGAGGAGAAATGGCTCTGGAATTTAGAAGCTGCTTTAACAAGCTATGCAAATAGAGAGTGGGATCCTGTGTAAGAAGGAGGCTGAGAGGGAAGCCTTTCTTGTCAACAAAATGCTGTCCTTCTATCTTAAAACACAAGTGTTACTTAGCCTGTAAATCAGTATCTGCATGTGCTGCATTCACACAATGATTTCATGATGCTTTTTCAGTACAGGCAGATGCAGGCAGAGTTTTCAGANATGATTTCATGATGCTTTTTCAGTGCCTAAAGGGCAGTTATGGAGCAGATGCAGGCAGACTTTTCAGAGGTGCACAAGAGACACAAATCTTAGATTGTAACAAGGTAGATTCCCACTGGATGCACAGAAAATACTTTTCATAGTGAAATGAAAGTGCTTAAGCACTGGAACAGGTTGCCCTGGGAAGTTGTAGAATCCTTATCCCTGGGGATATTTGAAACTTGAATGGTGAAGGCCCTGAGCAACCTCATCTATCTTTGAAGTGAGCCCTAGACTGATCATGAGGTTGAACTAGATCACTTCTACATGTTCCTTCTAACTTAAGTTATTGTAAAACTGTTGACAGAGTGTCCAGATGCCCAATTCTGCTGGAGAGAGTGTAAACTCTTACACTAGTCAGAGTTTTTGTGAAAGAGAAAATAGAACAGAGAATACTGGATTTGACAGGCAGTCGAATTCTGTTCATCTCAGTCAACCTTGGCAGTACATTTACAGGAGTTTGCTACTTCTTCCTGAAATTGGCTGGCTGTAGGTAAGATGCAAGGGAATACACAAAAACAAGATATTGGCTCCTTTAACTTCTCTCTCTTTGAAACTACATTACTCTTACTATTTATGTCTGAAGTTTGTTAGGTACTGGCATGGTTCTTGCTAACCAGTGATTTGTTAAAAGATTGCAAAAACCACTTTGGGTCAGAGCTTGAATTAACAGAAAATACAGTGAGGAAAAAAACAGTTCTTGAAAAGACACCAGAGATCTTAGTACAAAAACATCTGCAAAGTGCAAACATTTCACTGCAGTAAGTCCTACCATTTGCAGAGCCTCAGAAGTCCCACTGCCAAAGGACCTGCTTGTACTGGGGTTAAGTGTTCCAGAGCAGAAGTCACTAATGCCCAGAAACTGCCTTCAGTGTCAGAAAACACAGGGGACCTGAGAAGAAAGAAGTGTAAGAAATATATCCTATTACACACTGGAAAACAGATTTATCTCACCAGAGAGTCTAAGGTGCCAGAAGATCTTTACCGTGCCACGTTCAGCAGAAGGTTTGCCAGCATGGGCTGTGCTTGAACAGTCTCTTCCATCAGAAAGGATTCTATTTGCTTTGCTATGCTTAACCAAAGTACTTCAGTCCATGCAGCATAACAACTGCCAAACAAACTGGTCAGCAGCTTTAGGGAGTGCTCAATGTGAGAGGCAGAGCTGGACTGCAGTGACTCCTCGATGTGCTTGATGATCATCTGGGCACACACTGGCCACTCACAGTCCTTTGTGCTGACAGGTTTAGATGTTTCAGACTCCACAGAGAAGGTGAGCATGTGCACCAGGAGCTGACTGGCAGCTGAGGCCACAAACAGGCTGGGATCTCCCTGCAGAGTGAAGATCACATCCAAGCTTCCTGTGGCAAAATAAAACAAGTCACTGCAGGCAAAAATAACGGCGTTCCTGTGGGGAGGTGGAGCCTTGCTGCACTCCAACCATGTAGGACTAACTCAGGTAAATGGTGTTGGTGGGGCTTCTTATACTTTATTTTGTAGTCTCTAATCAAAGTCAGACAGTCTTTTAGAATAAGCAAACAAAATGAGAAAATAAAACTGTTTTCAGATCCTCATGGGTTTTAACAACTAAGGAAGAGAAGGGGACTTCAATTTAACATCAGTAATATTAGGAGAGTTCACAGCACACTCATTCTATACTTATGGAAGGAGCTTGTACCATCTCTGGGCATAACCAGTAGGAAGAACATGAACTTTCCCATCACATGGACAGCAGCACATGCTGAATGTTAACATCAAACCAGTGTTTTAGGCCCCTCTGTACAAGAGATCTAAAGCTGGTGTTAACTGCAGAATTTACACTTCTGCAGAACAACAATGGGGCTGCAAATATGTGCAAGCACTAAGATACAAATGAGCCTCTGTCTATTTTTTCTGCAATAAACTAATACTGAGAAAAAAAA
>VYZS01041914.1:6716-17712 GCA_013400695.1 Neodrepanis coruscans | reverse complement strand
GTAAAACCACCACAAAAATGTAGGGCATGTCAGGGAGAAGTTCCTTTTAATGCAGTCATCCAGTGGAGCAGGAGAAAGGAAAATACTTTTTTTTTTTCCTTCCTGTCTGAATCACAGACTGTGCTGGGAACAAATCCTAATCCCAAAGGTATTAACAAGGTTAGGATAGCATTTCTCTCTTTTTGGTTGAGATGAGTCAATAAGGAGATAAAGGCAACATGAAATGAAATGATCAAACTAAAATATAATTTGCCTGATGATATTCTTACCAGGGATGGTGAACCCTACTACTATTGTAAGGATCGTTGATCTATATCATTGTGATCCTGGCAACTCTGAGTACATAATGTACTCATAATGTTCAGGGCTCATTTTCTCAGAAGAGAAACGGACAATGATGTCAAAAGCTGAGATGCTCAAGAAATTTAGATGCCCCAAAACCTAGATGGGTCTAGCTACAGAAGGCTCTGAAGATTTACACGCTGAGCATTTAAAATATTGTTAGGACATCAATTTAGGCTTTGGACATATGAACTTAGTACCACTATGCCAATCAGAGTCTCTCCCAGATACAACAATGCAAACAAGGTTACATGGAAGGCATGCTGAGATGTGGTTCCAGTTATGCAGGAACTGTGAACTGAAGTCCCAGCCTGTCACAGGATCAATATACTGCTAGTCAGCCAATTTACAGTTTGTCATAGCTAAGATAGAATGGTTTCAATAACCACAGACAAGTTTGCTGTTCTGCTGGCTCTTCTGTGAGATCTAATTTCAACAGCAAGAAAGGTTCTATCTCAATGAGACCTACGATCCAGGAGTCCTTGTCTATAAAAGAAGAAAAATACTGATCTTTTCCTGCCATATAAAGCCCAGACTTTCAAGTTTTCCTGTTCTGGGAGTTTGTGGGGAATTCCTGAAGGCTTTCACAGTTTGATGGGGCCAAGGACTAAAGAATTACATTTCAGGGACTTAAAAAATTTAAGAAATTGAAATTCACAATCCTTGCTAGTAACTAGGAAGTTCATTTTCCATTCTTTTGAGGTTTGTTTATCAGTTTACAACTCTCTACATCTACAGCATCTACATCATCTACAGCAGCCTGACAGCTTCTTACTCACTATTTGAATCTGTAATCTTCTGTCTTTTTAAAATGCTTTTTCGTGCTTTAGAAATAGCCGCCTCCCCCTACCACCCTCTGTCTCATCCAGTCATTCTTCTTAAAGTAATGCAACTGAGAGCCTAAGAGGAAGCTTCACTAAGAGATACTGTCCCTGGTGTCAGTGGCTCAAAGTTGGGATAGAAAGTAGTAAAGAAAGAGTGACAGAACAGGAATAGAAGGGAAGAATATTTGTGATTTATTTGAGGAGATAAATACAATAATTTCAGAATTCTCCAATTAGCCCACAATGTTGTGGTCTTAGAATGAAGATTTCTAACTAAATTGGAGTTGGTACCATTTCACTGCAGAGTTAAAAATTCAATATTTATGAAGCTTCACTAAGAGATACTGTCCCTGGTGTCAGTGGCTCAAAGTTGGGATAGAAAGTAGTAAAGAAAGAGTGACAGAACAGGAATAGAAGGGAAGAATATTTGTGATTTATTTGAGGAGATAAATACAATAATTTCAGAATTCTCCAATTAGCCCACAATGTTGTGGTCTTAGAATGAAGATTTCTAACTAAATTGGAGTTGGTACCATTTCACTGCAGAGTTAAAAATTCAATATTTATGCGTAAGAAGCCAACAAAAAAAAATTACTAACTCAACTACATTAATATAATCTCAACAGGATTAAAAATCAAATTTTGAAGTAAGAAGGAATGAAGCCATGAAGGTAAAGTGAAAATGGAAATAATTCAATAGGCTTTCTCCCAAAGTTACAATATACCAGATCAACAAATGTCTTCTTATCTTACTATAACTGTTTTTCTAGACTAAGGAAACCAGATTTAAATCAAATGATAATACTGAAACCAAACAAATAGATAAATGGCTATTATTAAATTTAACCCGGAAACTGGACAGAATTTTCTTTGCTAAGTGTCCTAACAATTAGAGTTCAGGACTGTCATTTTTATTTAGGATTTTGAACTTGTCTCATTTTTCCTGTAGTCATTCTTAAATATTTTTATATGGTTATTTCAATTAGAAAACTACATGAGTAATAAGAATGTGAACATCCAGTAGAATTTCTGAAGCTCTTTTATCATTAAAAAAAAAATAAAAAATTGGGCAACTTAAAACAGAACTGGTAACTTAGATGTTATTGCCTAAATTTTCTGTGAAATTTGAACACTCTAAATAATTAAGAAACCTCGTGAGCAAGTGGTGGCATTATATTATTAAGTGACAATGTCATTTTGCTGTCTGTGTCAGTCTGTCCAATTTTACAGGCCATGGTAAATTTATTTCTATACATTCTTGGAGTCTCCATAGTGAGTAAATAAGTTGCACAGATGGAAAATTACAGCTAACATAGATTACATAGACCATCTGCTACCTCAATGGTTTTTGAGAAATGGTTTTTGAGGAGAGAGAGGGAACAGGGAAAACTGGTTTTAGGTTTCTTTTGGAAATTATTACTTATTTAGTTTCTAAATTCACTATTAAAATCAGAGATCCATCAGTTATTGCTAGGATGCTAGACCTTTCCTCAGAGGACTCCTTCTAGACTCCTTCAGTCTTAGACATCCCAAAGAGGAAAATATAAAGTGATCAGCAAGGTGATTAAACAAACAATCAAACAGACAATATTTATTGGGAAAAAAATAATCTCTCTAGCTACATGAAATCCCAATAAACAGAAGGTTGTTAATTAACCTGTTAAATGACTTTTTATTAATTGCTTTTTTCCCTTCTTCCTCTTATACTAAAATATTAAAGAAAATGTTACTGAACTATCTTGGAAATAATTAAAATATATCAGTACTTGTTCATTCTATTGCTGATAAAAATCAGGTTCATCATTGCAGTGATGCCGAAATGAAGTAATACTAAAATACCCATTTTGCAAGATTATGGAACTGCAACATTTATGAGGAAGAAGCAACATGAATTTACACAGCAAACAGATCACAGGTACTCACAAAATTCTTCACTTTGAGTTGTAGACTACATCGTAGTCAAGCACTTACGTGAGAGCCAGTCTGCATGCCCACTAAACAAACATACAGGTTGAAATGAAATTACTTGAGGTGGAAGAAATATCTCCACTGAAATCAACAGGCTCTGATACAACAGTAATTTATAAATATATTCTTTGTTCCCTTTCAATAAGTCTGTCAGGCATCTCCTAGATTCACAGCAGAATTCTAGCTGCTGTGTCCCAGAGTGTAAAACATGTCTTAGAATCCATGTTTCCCAGTTTGTATTGTTTCTTCAAGGGCACTCCACTATTAATACTGGATACTGATCTTGGAAGTCTGAAGATCTGGCTCTCTGATGGTGTTGGGGTGCTCCAGATTTGGTACTCAATGCTTGGATTCCCAAGTGCCTTGTTACAAGACTGCTTTAGCACTATAACTGGAATTCCAGCCTACACCAGCTGTTGTTGTGCTTTAGATCTCTGATAGGTGCTGCTGATGGATGTCCTTCCAGACACTGTCCACAAACTATTGTTGAAGCACCACAACCAGTACCAGGTTCTATAGATTTACAAAGAACACTTAGGACTAGTGTTATGAGTCACTCAACACACATCTATTAACACTATCAATATACTGATGAAAATAAACAGCTCAGGTCCTGTGTTATTATACTGTTAATAAATTTAATATTTTTTTACACTTGACAAGTTAAGAAGAGCTCTTCACCAATATACTCTCGGGGCAACAAAATTAAAAACTGCATTCAAATATTCTGCAAAGTTTAGCTTAGAGTTACAAAATAAATCACTGTGACAAAGCAAGAAAAATAGAGTCTTACTTTGAAGAGAGGAGTAAAAGGTCTAAACACAAAAAAGTTTTGTTGCCTGTTTGTTTTTTTCTCTTGCGCATTTTTTTTTATTTGAGTGACACCTAATTGCACATGTAAACAATGTAAAGGCCATTTTATGCTGGCCTTCATTCTTCTGGGAGCATCTTTGCTGTCTTCCATTTACTTTCCCTAGATGACTAGTGTCCTCTACAGGACTGAACCCGTGAGCAATAAAATGTAAACTGTCGTAACACAGCAAATTGTGGAGTTCAATACCAATCTGTATCAAAACATTAAAGATCTCATAAAGAATTTTAGGTCATAAGGCTTGGCTTATTATTTATTTGTTTAGGCTATGAGGCCATTCTGCAATTGTCAGATGGACAGATAAATAAACACAATAACATCTGATAGATTTTTTCATGCAAGAATAAAACTTCCTGTTTTTTTCACTTTCATTCACATATTTCATTGTCTGGAGGTTCCAAAACTGTTACTGATTTTAATGAGACTAACTAGTATTTGGAAAAAAAGTTCAGTGTTTCTCAAAAAGAACTTTCATCCTATATAGCTATATTTATCACTAGTTTGATACTCAAATGACAGATTTTAAATAAGTTTCCCTAAACAGGTTTACATCGTCAGTACTTAAACTGAGTATATTCTTGTCTTTCTTTTGCTTCCAAGTAACTTCTTTTCTCCACAAAACTCCCCACCAGAATCAGAGGAATTGTAGCCTTGAAAAAAAAAATCTTGTTGGCTTTTGAAACAAAAAAGTTTCTGGTGAGAATTAGAGTAAGTGCAAATTAATCAAGACCAGATTTAACATAACAGACACATGCATGAATACTGTCTCTTTGCAATGGGAAATAGCCAAAAGGATGTCTTTAAAGGAAAGTCCCCCTTCATAAACCCAATAGGGTACTTTGAAGAGATTAAAAGCAATTGGATAAAAGACAGTTGCTTGAAAGTAAACAAAGCAGAGCAGTGCTGACTAAGCCAGGAGGTGAGACCCTTGCTTGCATAAAAGTCAGTGTCCTAGTTTAGGACAATATTAGGTGTTATCAACAGACGAGAGATGTATAGAAAAGGCAGCAATTTATTGAATGTATGGGGAAATATGAGTATGGATGGTCGTGAGGATGTGGATATGAATGCACCGATATGAATGTGTTACTGAAGTGATGAACCAATGGTAGAGAAAAAAACCCAATAATCAATATCCTTGGAAAACACAGTTGTCCTTATGCCCCTGGCGGTCGCAATGTGCTGTGGTGCAGGAGCTGTAATCATGCCTCAGGAGCCCCTTGGGAGGACGGGGGGGCAGTTACTCTGTTACAGCCGGCAGGGGGTGCTGTGTGTCAGTCGGGACGAGTCCGGAGGGGAAGGAGCCACATGCAAGCAGGGAAATAAAAATGGTGGATGCTGATCCCAGGGACAAAAGCCCCCCCAGTGGGAATGCGCTAGCAGTGCTTGGTTCAAGCACTGAGAGGGATGAGGGGGGCCCCCCAAAAACACAGGGGAGGCTTAGAGGTGGGGGCACACGAACCAGAGCTTCGGTGGAGAAGCTGCAGTGTTCCAGGGACTGTAGCATCTGTGGGGGGATTTTTCTCAGGGGTCTTCTCAGCTGGAAACAGTGCCGACAGACCTCAGGAGTCTGTAGGGAGAGGTGGAGGCAGCAGGAGTCGTGCTGGTTTTGTGGGCAAGCAGAGCTGAGAGGGAGCGCTCTGTCCCCCTGCAAACATCCAAAAGAGACAGAGGGCTGGCTCCCCAGTTCTCTTATAATCTCAATCCACTCCCAGAGCTCTCTGCGTGGCCTTGGGGGTCTCCACCTTCCTTCCCAGGTATCCCCCCCAGCCCCCAGTGGCTGATGCGAAACTGAGGAAAAGAGGTATCCCTGGTACTCTGCCAGGCTGTCTCCGCCCCTCATCAATCTGAGGAGAGGAAAGGAGTTGTTTTTCTTTTTGTTTTCTTCTTCGGTCCTACCACAGTCAGGAAACATACAAAGTGAAGGAACAGACAGTTCTTGCAAGGCAAATATGGAATCTGTGCTGTTACTCATATCTATAAATAACCTAAAAATAATACAGTATAAGAGATAGCTGAATATATTAATGATACTAAATAATTTGGAGCAGCAAAAAAGAAAGCCAGTTTTAAAGAGGGCTTAAAGATAAATAGCATGTGAATTTCACTTCAGATTAACTTGAAGTGATACACAGAAAAAAAGTAAATAAATTGATGGTAAGCTTTAAATTACTTTTATTAGTCCAGAAAACAAAAATCTCACAATAAAAATATTTATTCAGTGACACTATTGTTCTTTTCTGTTACACATTTTTTAATAGTGCTTATGATGACATAGGTCACCCACAGCTTGAAAAATGTGAAATTCTGATTTTCTCATCTCCAGAAGGATATTAACAAAGTTCAGAGAAGGGCAATAAGAATTAACACAGATAGAGAATGAATAACAGCTCAGAAAAGTAGAAGTGATCAATTTGGATGGGAGGTACGTGAAGGCAAGTATGATAGGTGTATTTGAATATAAAGATCTTTTCTCCGTGGGTTTCTGATCTGCTCTTCTGCATGCCTGTTAGTTGATTCAGAATTTGAAGAGATTAAGAATGACTACTCTACATAAAAAAAGGAGAGTCAGTGGAAATAGTAGAACACCTCTAGGACATTTCATTAATTATTTGTTCAACAGCGATTTTCAACCTAATATATGAAGACACTATCAAAGATTGTGATCCAAAATGTGTCTTGTTTTTGTTGTACTTCCAATGAAATATGTGTCTGTTTTCTTCCCTGCCCCCCCCTTGTTTTACACTCATGCTTCTCATTAGTTGTTAGCCTTGATCTATGTATGTCATCTGGTGTACATGTTCAGTGATATAGATGAGGATCTTCAATTATAATTTACCATGGTTAGTCATAATGTAGAACATATTAACTTGAAATAGCTTCCATTTGGCTATGCACATTCTTTAGCAGTTAAAGCATTTGAGAGTGGTTATCAGAAGTGCTTGTTCCATTCCTCCAGAACAACAACTTCCATTATTTGTGTAATATTTTGGCTTATATGTTCTTCTATAAGTTGGAGGTGGTATACTGTTATAACATTTTTCCTTTTGTTTTTGCAAGAGCTAGGATATTTCCTCACTGTTCAAAGTCTGAGTTATGCATTTGTTGCTTTTCAGGACATGAAAATGCTATGTAAGAGATTTCACAGATCTAAACAGCTAAGAGATGAACCCCAGGAAAACATGAGATGCTCTTTTTGTACTTCAGTAGTACTCAACAATTTTAAATACCACATTTTCATGTAATTTACAAGGATTTGTTAAAGTTTTGAAGCCTCCTCTATGTCATAGTTTTAGTTTTCTTGGTCTTGTCTGTTGTTTCTTTTTTTCTCAGTCTTGTCAGGTAGTTTGGATTTTTTTGTTTTTTTCAATAGTACAATCACAAAAGACAAAAGGAATGCAGTTTGCAAACTGGGCTGCAGTGCTTTCATCTTTGAAATCTATTGCAAAGTGTAGTTTAAGTCAGATGTCTACTACTTAACAAGCCATTGCTTAATGATAGAATTAAAATACCAATTCCTAGTCTGTTTGTTATATAGATTGTGAAAGTGGAGGAAGGGACCATGTTAATCAAAAGAATAACTCCAAAGTATGTGAGAGAAATACTGCTTTAAAGATAAACATACACCACCTTTAGCATATGTTTCTTCTGATTAGCAAATCAGCAATGAAAGTGATTTATTATTGCACAGTGGGCCTGGGAGGATGAAAGCAAGAAAACTGCAGCACCTTACTTCAGGGCAACCATTAAAGTCACGTCAAGAGAAGAGAAGAAATGAGAAAGACTGAACTGCCTTGAACATCAGGTGTCTGCAAATCAGACCAGTCTGGAGTTTTACTATGAAGTTAATAGAGACAAGCCAATCTCATTGATCAGTAGCTGCTTGGAAAGAGTGGAGTCATAAATGTCATGTCTAATGCTGCTGGCCTTGCCTCTCCAGAGGGTTTAGTGAGGATTCACTTCAACTTGTTAATGTCAAAATGGTGATAGAAGAGGGACAATGTTTTTTTAAGTTTGCTATCACTTTAGAAGGCAAGATTTAAATCAAATGGGATATCTTTGATATATTTAGAAAGAAGAGGTATCTGTTCATCTTCTAGTTCCCCTAGTTCTCCACTCTATATGTCTACACAGGCCTACATTTGTGTAAAGGAAAGAGGAAGTGGAATGTCAAAATCTGGGCTAACCTTCCTTTAGTCTCCATAATCTCTGAAGTTTAGATGTGCCTGAATCATGCTCTTCTTTTGATTTATGACTATGTAGGAGGAAAGGTGCAGCTGCCCTGAAATTCCATCAATGATTCTGGCTTAAATTTAGGCTTTCTGACATGAATGCATTTTGAATCAGGCCAATTTCTAACTGGTGATTTTCAACAGCTGTGGAAATGGAACATCTTTAAGACATTAATAGAAGGATAATACAGAGGACTCAGCGTTGCCTTGTACCCATGGCCGAACTGAGATGGGAGTAGGTGAATACCAATAAATACCAGCCAAAGATCACAGTCCAGCAGAAAAAAAGGATGACTCTCACTTTGATATAGGGATAGGAGTAGCCTGAAGTCAAGTGTAGAGATAGATTGCTGAGATATAAAAACACAGAGATTCTATCACTTATTTTAAAGTTCTGAAATATTGCGCAGGTTGATCAATTTCTCTGCAAGACAATACATGCCATGGGAATGTAAGGGCAGCTTATAGAGTAGAAGGTTCTTCAGTGTGAGGAAAGAAAAAAGAATTATTTCTTCCTTTATACATTCCCTTTTTTTTAACCTACATGGACTGCTTTTATTCATACCAAAAAAAACTTACCCAAATGCCTTCTTTGCTATCACAACTCATTCCTTCTATTCATATGTAAACATTCAGGAATCTCTTAATTTCTGATTCAAGGACTGCCCTAGTTAAATTCTGCAAGTGTCAGGAAAGATGTTCTTTTCCTCTGGTCTTAACATGTTGTTTGACTTGTGGGATTTCAACATACTTTCCTCTGAACATCAGATATCTACCAATGTCATAATATATCCTCTCAGCCACAGAATCCAAAGTTGATAGTGCAGCCATATCTCTTGATCAGTCAGTTACCAACAGGCCTGGCTTTTTCACGTATCTGGGATACAGAATTATTCTGGCAGAACACATCAGTTCTGCCAGAGTCCAATTCCTGGCCCTGTGCAGGGCACTCCAAGAATCACACCATGTTCCCGAAAGTGTTGTCCAAACGATTCCTGAACTTAGACAGGCTTAGTGCTGTGACCACTTCCATAGGGAGCCTATTCCAGTACTCAGTCATCCTCTGGGTGAAAAACCTTTTCCTGATATCTAGCCTAAACCTCCCCTGACTCAGCTTCATGCTGTTTCCTCAAGTCCTACCGCTGATCACAAAACTGAAGAGATCAACACGTGCCCTATCTCTTCCCTTCATGAGCATGTTGAAGACCCTCAGTCTCCTTTTCCAGGCTCAACAAAACAAGTGACCTCAGCGGCTCCCATCCTTTGACTGGCCAGTGACACTTTGCCTGTTGTCTCACTGGACACGGTTGTCCCTCCTGGCTGCCAGGACACTGCTGACTCATTCAACTTGCCATTGACCTGAATTCCCATGTCCCTTTCCTCAACACTGCTCTCCAGTTTCTTGCATCATCTCAGGTGCAGAATCTGGCACTTTACCTTGTTAAACTTCATATGGTTGGTGATTGCCCAACTCTCTAATTTGTCAAGATCTCTCCACAGGGCCTCTCTGCCCTTGAGGGAGTCAACAGCTCCTCCAAATTTACTGTCTTCAGCAAACTTGCTTAGTATTCATTTGAGTACTGTGTCCAAGTCATTTATGAAGGTATTGAAGAGCACTGGGCCTAAGATGGAGTCCTGCAGAACCGCACTAGTGACCAGTCACCAGCCCATTCACTATATGTCTTTGCTTATCCATCACATAACGTGGTTATCCAGCTGTATGCTGGACCATACACAAGAGTTCTAACCATTGTGACTGTGGTTCTTGAAATCAAGAGCTAGAAGAAAAGTAAATGTCATGATGTTGCTCATCTCTGATGCTACAAATTTGAATATTAATTCCTATGAGTAACTTGCATATTTAAGACAAGCTTAGTTCGAAGTAGTACTTACGTTGGAAAAACGGTAGTAAAAATTATTGCAGATAAACACAGCATAAAAGTCGATATTCATTTACGTGATTCTGATCTGTTAAAAGATTTTTGATCATCAAATGAGAATATTTAAAGAGTATGTGACTTCAGTGCTTCAATCAGCAAATGCAAGACTAAATTTAGAAATTTTTTCTACAACTTCAGACTCTGAAATGTTGCTGTACTGTTTTCAATTATACTTCTATCAGCCTTGTATGTGAAGAATGCAATATTTATTATAAAATTGTAGTTATTTGAGATATTTTATTCCATTATATTTACAGAAGAAAAGCTGCTTATATGTAAATGAAGTTGACTGATAGTATAGTAAAGCTGATAACCCGTATTGAATGTCTACACTGTGGGACTGTGATCTCTGCAGATCGACTAGTCTGGAAACGTAAACAATATTACTACATTACTCTGGTGCTCTACTTGAAGCATTGACAGAATTGATGTTCAAAATTCCCTTTTTAGAGTTCAAGACTGACGATGTTCCTCAGAGGAATAAAGAGTTCTCCCCTGTGAAAAGTTGAGGAATGGCCTCTCACAGCAGCCTGTTTTGGAGCATGGTAATATAGACAACCCTGTCCATTGTCAAAACTGTGCCTCAGAGGATGCTGTACTTGAACTGGCGTAGCAGAGAACTCATGCACACAATAAACAGGACTTGCAAAGATTCTTACTATGACCAAGAATGATTTATTTGAATATGCTAAATGATCCTTGTTCGGTTTCTATCTTTTTGTTGCATAGCACAAGGATATCTTTTTTCTGTTACATGGCTGTTTCTGAAATACCAAACATAATAAGTAGTCCTATCACATCTTCTATAAAAATCTACCA
>VYZS01041913.1:9941-30461 GCA_013400695.1 Neodrepanis coruscans | reverse complement strand
ATTCTGTTTAAAAAATCTTACTCTCTAGAATGTCAATCTTGTATATCAAATGAGTTCTCTTATCAAAAATAAGATCTACCAGGAACAGACAAATGCAATCAAAAATGTACATATTTTAACAATGAAAATAATAAACTCTTAACTGATACCAATTTCCATAAATAATAATAAATAATCAATAAATATGATTCTGGAGTTTCCATCAATTATCTACTTCGAGTGGAAAACATGAAACAGTAACAGTGTAAAAAGAACACAAAAAAACACAAAAAAATTTTAAAATTAAATGGAAAGGGTTAGAAAAATACAAAATTCATAATTTAGATATTTTGAGTAAGATTGAACAAAGTTTCAATTTATACTAAAATCTGGTATTGTATTCTTAAAAACAAACATGACATTTTAAGGACCTGTTTTGAGAACACATGAAAAGAAGTATTCCTCAACCTTATTCAATCATTACTTTTATGTTTAACTTTCAATTCTGACTAAGGTTTACCCAATTACTAATTTTCTCAGGAAATGAAACAGATGAACTATAAAACTCAAAGAAAGGAATTATACTTGCTTCTGGCAAAGCATCAGTATTCCTTGATTGATGCTCTTCTTTAACAGCAAGGCAAGAACTTAAATATGCTGTGCTGAATGTTTTTGCTGAAGTGCTCTTTATACAAAATTCTGGAAAGTCAACTCCTGATCCAAACTGGGAAAAAAACAAACAAAGAATAAATGTGTCAAAAAAAAAATATTTCTCTTCAGCAAGTTAGATGTATTATTAAGAATTAGTACTATATTTGTTTCCATCAGATCTGTAAAATTAAGTAAAAACAGTAGACTTAGATAACCAAGTACTCAGTTCAAAATCTTAATACTGAAAATGTAAACAATCCCTTCCACAGTCACAAAGTTTTCAGTTTTTGCAGGAACATTAGATGTATTTGCAACAATGACTTACATGATAATTATTTGTGATAGATGCAAAACAACCTAATTTTGAACAATAAGCTTTAAGACAAGTATTTCAGAGCAGAGCATCTGGATTTCAAGTCCAAATCCTGATGCATTGATCTCATTTATCTTTTTTCATCATGCTAAAAAGCAAGTTGTTCCCCCACGCATCCAGACATTGCACATTGGCTCTTCAAATTACATTGTCAAAACCAAGTTTGGCCTAAAGCATAATTTTATTATATACAATACATGCTCTAAATGAGGTACACAGATGCCCTAAAAATAACCAGAGCTGAAAAAAGTTATTTTACCTTTCTTTCCCATATCTGAATCTTTCCTCTCCAGAGTTCTTTTAAATCAATAACATCCATTATATCGTCTGAAGACACGAAGTCTGCTGATAGGTAGTCTGCAATCTTTCGCCAGCTACTGTGAAAATATGGAAGAATTGATCTTACTGAATTTAGAATCACAAATTAACATAAAAATTAACACTGCATGTTAGTGTTAATGTTTCACTCACCTACTACCTCTTACAGCTGAACAATCTTTTGTATGTTAAGACAGACATATATAGCTTTATATTACAGAAACTAAAAAATAATATAGAACTCCTCGTTCAGGCTCTGTAATGGAAGTTGTTCATATGCTCCATAAAGAGCTTTGACAGAAATTAAACATGACTGACAATGGCAAGCTGGAGGCATTCCATAGTAAGACTGAATGCTGGAAGCTGCAGCAAAGCCAGGAAGCCATCACTGGTCCCTCCACATGGTCTGTAGTTATCTCTTCTAAGCACAGATATGACCGCAGCACAAGCACTACCCAAAGACAACAAGAGAGAGAACAGCCAGTAACTGTGGGGTCTACTGGCAGTCTGTCTTCTAAGTGAAATCAGCACCATCAGCAGAACAGGAAGAGTAAGGGAGATAACTTTCATCAGAGATACTCTATGCCCAAATGGCTTCATTTTACAAAAAAGGCAGCAGATTTATGGTTCCACATGACAATACCAATGGGCATTGAGATCAAGTGCTCATGGAAGTCACTGCAGTAAGTTATTATCCTCTGTATACCTCAGGAAATATTATATAGAAGGTATAATGCTTATTCTATCCAAACACTGAACATTCAACTTCTTAAACTTTTTAAATTTAGGACTAAGCTTAACCACATATTGTATAAAGCAACTTGAATCTTTTTGGTATGGAAGGGGAGAAGATTTTTCCAAGTTATTCACTATTCACACAATTATTCACTGCATGGAGAAAAAAAAGAAACAAACCACTTCAGTTTATATGTAATGACATATTATGGCCATTTTATGTCATTTAGAGGAGGACAGTAAGGAAATCACTGGACTTAATTTCAACTTGAATTAATAGTCTCGGTGACTCTTGAGAATAATAAACTCTTCAGAAGCATACAGGAAGTAACTGAGCATTTTCATTCCTCTTTCAAAAGGGACAAATCAGACACTCTAGTTTTCCTCCTTGAAATGCAATACCAAAGGTAACTAAGGTAATACAAAACTTAAAGTAAAACCAGCAGAGGTATGGATTAACTTTTAAAAAATCTTGAAAACTACAATCAATTAACACGTTATTATGTAGCATAGTAAAACTAGAAAACATTGTATGCACACTGAAGCCATGAGGGAAGAAAAAAATGTTTTACCTTTTTCTCCCACATTTTGCCTGTACCTCTAGCTAGGGTATGCTAGATAATAAATAATTACAGCATAAGTAATTCCTCCCCTCATACAGTAATAGAAGACTAATTTATATGTTTTCAAAGTATGCACAAAGTACTCAAGACACTGTTTTTATTTTAAACCACTGACCTATGACAAAATAGGAGTGACCTTTTTCATAGACATGAAATAAATGCCATACCCTTTAGCATCATTTGCTGCAATACTGATCTGTGCAGAGTGCCATTCTCTCAGGTGTTTCAGGGCACCAATAGCAGGTAAGCAGTCTTTTAACTTGGGTCCATCCTGTTCAACAGCCTGCAGTATTACATCAACCATTGCTCTGCCTATAAAAACAGTAAAGTACCATGATTCAGTAAATTATTAGTCATTTAAAGACAGAAAAGTACTGATTATCACTGATTGCATTAAAATGAGTTAAAATAACAACTTCATGTAACTTCAGCACGATCTATAACACTTTTCACACATTTTACTTCACTTCTCGCTGCTCCTCTTAGATGAACACAAAATATTTCGCCATTCCCTCAATGACAGTAGTTCTATGCCTTCCCTCTCTCTCACTCAGCACTGACAGATGAGAGCTGCCTCCCATACAACTATATCTGATTTTCCTCCTTTTAACACTCTAAACTGCTACTTCTCATAGCAGTGAGTCCACACCTCGAGTTCTGTGTTCACTTCTGGGCCCCTCAATTCAGGGAGGACACCAAGCTGCTGGAGCAGGTCCAGGGAAAGGAAATGAAGCTGTTGAAGGGTCTGGAGTACAAGACATGAGAGGATCAGCTGAGGGAGCTGGAGGTGTTTACTCTGGAGAAAAGGAGGCTCAGGGGAGACCTTATCAGCCTCTACAACTATCTGAAAGGAGGTGGTAGCCAGGTGGATGTAGGAATCTTCCCCCAGGCAACAGGTGACAAGAGAATATAGTCTTAAGCTGCACCAGGGAAGGTTTAGGTTGGACATTAGGAAGAATTTCTTCACAGAAAGGGTGATTAGATACGGGAATGGACCGCCCAGGGAGGTGATGGAGTCACCATCCATGGAAGTATTTAAGCAAAGACTGGATGTGGCACTCAGTGCCATGGTCTAGCTGACATGGTTGTGTTCAGCCAAAAGCTGGACTCAATGATCTCAGAGGTATTTCCAACCTTTATGATTCTATGACTCTCAACCTTCCCACATTCCTTTGCTGTCCCAAATTAACTACTGCAACACTATGTAACCCTAATCTACAAAGTGAGATATATCTCTAGTTTACAAAATCTGAATCCAATAGATCTGACGTATTTTTCCTTCTCAGCTTCTTGACTCCCACCGACAAGGAATCAGCTGGCAACTCAGATGTAAGCCTGATGTCAACATCTTCATTTTCACAAAAAACTTCCTGTTGAGTTTTGTATTGCTTACTATTACTACTTTGATGCCATTTCATATGGAAAAATTCATTATATAAATACCTACCTTAAGCTCTACTGAAATACAGCCTTCCAAAGAGAGTTTTGCTTCCAAAGCAGCAAATTAGTTCATCAGCTGGTTTGCAATGCCAACCATACTCAAGTTCCTTAAACTACTTGCAAGAGCTGCATTAAGTTCATTCAGCTATCAAACTAACATACTCTGAACTTTTCCATTTGACTGTGTGGTTTTACCACATGAGTGTTTATAGTAATAACTAACAAGATAAACGCCAGTGAAATTGCTTTTTAAAGAGAGATTACCTGGGGCAGGCAGTTTATCAGCTAACTGATGCAGACTTTCAGCAGCTTCATCGTAGATACTGAAAATGAAGAACAACGTGGTTGGAAACAAAATATAAACAAAGTCATTTAGAAACAAAAAGTTACAACTAAAAATGAATACTATGTGATGCAAGTACATCTTACATCTTAAAACTCTGCACAATCATACCTAGGCAATAAGAAATACTTACCTCCTCTTTATTGAGGCATAATAACATCAAAATAATCTGCAGTAAAACTGGAAGTAGGATTCAAGACAGACTAGCAAGACATTTCTGTTTGTATATATAAATGCCCGTTATTAGGAAACTTCAGTTATCCTATAAAAATAATATAACTAAAAAAAACTAAAGCTATATTGAACAAAATAGAATTGTTTTCAGTAGTTGTAGGGGATTGTTCACAGTTAACTGTTGCTTTGGTAGTAACATTCACTTGTTAAATTTTCTGGATTCCCTTATGTTTATATTGTTAAATGTCAGACCACTATACTTTCAATAAAAATATTAATATACATACTCAGTCAGAGACAGTGACTCCTGACTGGTACTGTCTTCTTCCTCAAAGTTTTGTATGGCTCCCAGGTATTCATCAATGCTTGTTTGGAGAGAGTCTTCACTTTTCTGTGTGTCAACATTTATTTCCTCCCAGTCAGAACTGCAGAACTAACCAAGCAAAAAGACTTAATTAAACAAAAAGAATTTTGAACATCACAGTCTTGCTCTACAGACATGCAAACAGTTGAGTAACTTACATTCTGGAAAAACGTCTGCCTTACCTGATAATAACCACATATAACATGACTTGCAAAATACCACTTCTGTGCACCTGGAATACCAGCCACTGAACATGCTGCAAAGAGATAAAACAATTATTTAAAATAATCAATCCACTACAATCAATTCTTCCTATTACACTGAACATCTCTGTAGAAAGACTCTCCACAAATCATTTAATGTGCCACAATGACTTTCCTTTGGCGTTGTAATTAAGTTCTAAACACGTTGAGGTGCAGGCAAGAGTCTTCTGACTGTTTGTAAGAAATCTTTTACCTCTTCTCTATTCCAGGTAACATTTCCTTCAACTTGCAGGACCTGGTATCATACCTGAACTAAATCATACTTTTCAAAAATACACTACAGAGTTCACAAAATGAGATGCGCTCTCAACGTTTCTACAAAAAACAGAGAAGTTGAAAACAGCTGAACATTCCCTTCTTCATGAATTTCAACAGCTTATAGTAGCTTCCCCAAATGAATCCAAATTATATGACAAGATGGACTTTTAACAGCTCAACATAAGATATCCAAACCAAGTAAAGAACTAAGAAAGTATTTATTTAACCAAAAAAAAAACCCAACAAAAAAACCCACACAAACACTCAGTCCCTAAAAGTATAAAGCAGATCTTCATAAATCTATTTTTAGACAATAAAATTATTTAATACTCATGAATTCACATGGATCTGAATTGTTACTGAGAAAATGCTGCTTCCACTGAAAAAATAGAAGACATTATAGGAGCAATGAAAATATCATGCTCGCTACTGACTTGAGAAACAAGACCTTTCCTACTCTTCCTCGCCCAACTGAATTGAAATTTGTCAGCTTTTCAAAACTCTTCCCTGTCATTTCTCCTGTCTAATCTATCTAACCATCCAACACCTTAGCTGCTGGAATTCCTTGGTAATATTTGTCTCACATTACTGTCCATTGCTGTATTTACCTGGGAACGCGCTCACATCTGCATTTACAGATGTACTACAGCTTTTCTTCAGGAACTGATACGTGTCTGCAGCAATCCCAGCTGAAAAAAAAAAAGACAAAGCTTTTCCGAAAACTAATGAATTACAGAACTTAAATCTTACTATCCTATAAATACAACATAAATTTCAGTATCATATTAGATCGCTCTGGTGCTTTTTTTTTTTTTTTAAAAAAAAGAGAACTGTTATCTGCAGATTTGCAGGTTAAAAAGGCAAATTCCGCAGAAGTCGTGCTCTCAGGAACGCACTACGGAGCTACGCGGCAGCCAAAATAAAGCACCAACCCCCTGAAGTTTCTGCGGGTTAAAGCCAGCGCAGATTCCCAGCGCGGAGCCCGCGGAGGGTTCAAGGATGCGGGATCCAAGAGGGGCGCGGGGGGCTCAAGGATGCGGGATCCAGGAACCGGTGGGAGGTTCAAGGATGCGGGACTCAGGGGGGCCCACGGGCTCCCAGGCACCGCCCGCCAGCGCCCCGCGGCAGTACCTGCTCCGGGCCCACCCTCGGCCCGGCGCTCCCCCCAGCTCAGGAGCAGCACGTATCGGTCCATGGCCAGCGGGAAACGGGAGCGGGTCCGGGCCGCGCCGCTCCGAAGGTCCCGCGCTGCCGCCCCAGCACCGCCCCTCGCTCGGCAGCGCTTCCGCTTCCCGCGGCCGCAGGCGGGGTCCCGCCCCTCGGCCCGCAGCGATGGCGAGTTACAGCAAGGCCGCCCAGGTGAGCGCGGAGCGGCCCTCGGAACCCCGGGACCGCCAGGGAAGGGCAGTGGGCCCCCACCCCTGGAGGGTCCCGGGAACCGCCGTGTGCGACGTGTCCGAGGGACAGGGATTCCCATTCCCAGTCCCAAAGCTGCCGGGGGGGAGCTGTGCCCTTGACCGGGAGGGAAGGGGAGGTTGGGCGTTAAATATCCTGCGGCAATGTTACAGTGCAAGTGGCCGTAATGGAAGCTTGCAGGAGATCTGAGTGTCTGAAACAAACTCCGAGGGCCGGTGGCCTTTCAGAGGTGCCACACATTTTACATCGTTCTGCACATCCCTCTGTGTGTCCGTCTGCAGGGGGTGTGCTCCTGAGCACCTTCCTCTTAAAGGTTATCTGAAGGGACTGTTGTTGGATAGTAATAATTCTTCATGTATTTTTGAGCGTAAAGGAAGTGTTGATCTAGTCAAAGGTTATAGTAATGTGAGCTTTTGCTGTTTAAAGTATTACCTCCCTTTCTTTTCAGCAATGGGCTACTTTTGCCAGAGCCTGGTACCTCCTGGATGCAAAGTTGCAGCCCCCTGGAAAAATAGCAGCTGCGACTGCAATCAGACTTGAAGGCAGACATAAACCTATTTATCATGCACTGAGTGAGTATGGCAGTGGGTGGAAGTACATTTGCTTTCCTTCGCTTGTATGTTTCTTCCAATTTCAGTTTGAAAATCAGGCCTGGTTTGTAAATTATAAATTAATTAGGTTGCTTTTTTTTTTTCCACCATACCACTCTACAGCCCTATGTTCTTTCTTTACCAGTGCATATCTAGCATGTTATCAATTTATAATTTATTTTAAATCGCTGAATTACAGTGGATTGTGCTTTCATTTTTTTAAAAACCTCAAAAGAAATTTAATTGTATTGATTTTAGAGGTAAAGATATAATTTGCAGTGCACGTAATGAAACACTGATGCAATTCTTGATTAGATTTTCTGAGATCTGCCTTTTAATAGGCACAGCACCAGAGTCTTGGGAGTGCTGCTTCATTCTGAGTAAGGTGCAGGGAAGTCCTGTCTTGGTGAGGCAGTGGGCACAAACTGAAGCACAGGAAGTTTCCTCTGTACATCAGGAAACATTTACTGTGAGAGTGACTGGAAGGGGTTGCCCAAGACGTTGTGGAGTCTCCATCCTCGGAGATTTTGAAAGGCTGGTCCTGCTTGGAGCAGGGGGTTTGGATGACACGACCTTCACATGTCCCTTCCTGCCTCAGACATTTTGTGATGATGAGGCTGGAACCTGTCTGATTCTTAAATGGGAGACATAATCCTTGTTGAAAGACACCTTCTTGTTTAAATAAAACAACTGTTTTGCTTTTCTGCAAATCAGAAGATTCAGCAGTCAAGATGTTTCAATGATACTGTTCATTACTTTTAATACTGTAATGCCTGTCTCACGGGGATAAGCATTCTATAAACGATAAAAAGTTGATCCCTCGTACTCTTGATACAGTACTTCCTTTAATACCCATGTAGATTTTTGTAAAGATATTTCTGAAACGTAAAGGAGGCCTTGAATTTTGCTTGTACATGTGAAGAGTACATAGTAAAATTATACTTGATCTGCTTTATCTAGTGGAGACGTTTCAAATGCCCAAGTTCAGCTGTTGTAAATCTTGTGGTATCCACAAGATGTCACTGGAGATATGAGGCTGTCTAAAAAACAAGGCAGATGCTGAGAGGGAAAAGTTTTTGGTTTTCCTGTGGGAATTTTCATTGACACTTCTATGTCCATGGAGTCAGAAAGTAATTTTGAGGGTAAGTTTCTTTGGTTTGAAGTATTCTGTAAATCGGTACTAAAAGCATTACTCATGAGATTGACATTGTTAGGTTACTACTACTGAGATATTTGATATTCCTTATGAGAGCCAAGTACACAGGAGTTTGTGGTTGATGTACTTCACACTTTTTTTAAAATTTTTTCTGAACTAACAACTATTTTAGTGTCTGTGAGGTAACAGTTCGTGTGGGTTTTGATTTGTTGTCCAGATTGTTAATTAGATGTTCATTCATGCAAATGGAAAACCGTTGGGAAAAATGTAATTAAACGAGCCTTTTCTGTCATCTGCCCAACAAAAAATCAAAGAGGTACAAATTCCAGTGTCGTTGCTCTGATATTTATGAAGACAATACAGTGTTTTTGGGACTGAACTCTCAGCAGTGAAAGGCCACAGCAGTGGAGGTGTTTAAATTGCATTCGCACTTCAGCTGTAATTGAAAGTAGAGCATTAGAAGAACGTAAGATTAAAAAATAGTAAAAGACTTAAATAAGGTGTGAAACTTGCATTGTTTAATTATGTACTCCAATTAAAAAAACACATGTTGAATTTCAACCCTGCTTTGTCCAGCTGCTTTGTTACCTGCTCAGAACTGTTCTAATCAAGTGAGCCTCTTCAAATACTTGTGTTCTAATATGATGATGCAAATGAGAGAGACCTCTGGACAAATCATTTTCCAGTTGATGGAATGTGTGGTTATAGCTTATACAGCTGATCAAGGTCATTACTTGTGAAATGAAAAACTATATAATTTCTCATATTTTCATGATATTTTTGAGACAGTATGGGGTTTATTAGTTCCTTATTAGTATAGAAGACCTATTAAAATAACTGTCACTGGCAGGGTATTCGAGATAGATTATAGACATTGCACTTAAAAAAAATTTAGTGTTAAAGTTGCTGATGCAACTCTAAACAGATGTGTATATACTGTAATACTTCTGCTTGATTGATGAAAATGTGATTTTTTTCCCAAAAGAGCTGTTGGGGGCATTTTTAGGGCTTTTCTCCCCCACACTTCCCCTAACCCAATATTTTTATTTCCTTTATATATTTAGCCCCAAGTCTAATTATTTTATAGAATTATTTTATTTGCCCAAAATGTACCTAAACATAGGTACTGTTTTTAGGAAAAACCTAGACTAAAACAAATACTTAGGATAGCTTGGAACTAACCTTCTTTGGTGGTTTTTTTTGTGTTTTTGAAATGCAGGTGCATATGCAGCATAATGTCTTCAATAGAATAATACACTTGCCTGTTAGCTAGATTTCCAGATCCTAGCCAAATAATTGCAAAGATTTAATTATCAGGTCTGATGGTATTTTATCTGCTCACCTGCTTCCTAACCTGACAGTACTAATAAAAATAGTGGTTAAGGTTGGTATTTAAGTGGATCGTGTGACTCAAAAAGCTCAGATCTTTAAATTTCAGCTTTATGAGATGTGTATTTATGTACCACACATGTAATAGTTGCTGTTTTGCTTGATTATCCCAATGATTCTCTTTAATATTTTGCACTTATTTCTGCCTTGTAGGTGACTGTGGAGATCATGTTGTCATAATAAATACGAAACATATTGCCTTTTCTGGTAACAAATGGGAGCAGAAAGTATATTCTTCACATACTGGGTAAGAGTTACAGTGAATAATCAAATCAGTTTGTAGTAAATCTAACTTTCTTAGTAGCTCACACTTTGTTTAGCATATTGGGATTTTTTGTTTGTTTGCATGTGTTACAGTGTTTAAAATGATACAAACCTTCTTCTTTTTTATTTTTATATGGAAATAATCTAACTCAAAAGTATAATAAGTAAAGATAAGATTTGGTGAACCAGATTGTGTTTTTATCCTACCAGTACCTATTTACCTAACAATAAAAATTATTGGATTAAAGGATGAAAAAAAAAATTAATTAAATGCCTTCAAGGTGTGCTGATGTACAGTACATTGTTATGTGTAGTAGTGTACAATATATTACTCTGGTAGAAGTAATTTGTTTACAGATCAGAGTTCAATAATCAACTACAGACAGTGAGACAATGATCAGTTCAGTGCTCCTATTTTATAAATTGCACTACTAGATAATAATCTTAAAGTGTCAAAATATATCCAGTTTGGAGATAAATCATGTTGAGAAAGCTAATTTTGCTGCTGCTAATGTTGCAATCCTGAAATTTCTTTGATGAATTGTTGAGAAATTCTTGTTCAGAGTTGATGGAAATTAATGCTTGCTTTTTTTTTCCTCTACTCCCTTTATGACTTCTTAAAATTTTCACTAAGAACTTACATATAAGTTAAAGCACTTGCATAAGTATCTAAGTTGGTTTTGAGTAAATGAGAAGAATTGTATGCTCAAAACTAATACTTAATTCCATGCAGCCCAGTGGACATGTCTTAATGATGCTGGACTTATTTTCATTTAACTTAGGCTGATACCTAATAATGGAATTAAATCAGAAGTAAATCCAGTTTTACATGACTTCCATGTAATTTCTTGCTCCATGCTATCATTCATTTAAGGCTTATGCATAAATCTGAATCAATGCACCTTCAACATCCCTTCAACATAGACCTTAGAAAGTTAGATCCATTGCAGTAAAAGTAAAATTTTATTCCTGTAGATATGCCAAGTCTCACTGAGAAATATTATTTGAAATAGTAATAATAAATACTGCTCAAAATAGACATCTCATGTCAGCCACAGACTGGTTGTGAGTCTTGATCATCTGGAAAATATTTGCAAGTTTTGCTTATCTTACTCCCATTGTATTCTGTAGCTGTTACAGTGTATTTAATAAGCAGTTTTGAAAACATACCCATCTGTTTGTGAGGCACAAGCTTTTTAATACCAAGTGAATAAATAAGAAACTATAGATGGTGTTAGATAGTTGACAGGATAGAATCTTTCAAATAAAATACAGTTTTTTGCCTCATGAGAAACAGCTTCTTTTCGGAGGGCTTGTAATGCCATTACACTGCTGTTCAAGATGTGGTGATACTCATGTTAACATCCTATTTGAGAACGCAGAATTAAGCTTCTGTTTGTTCTGTTTTTCTAGTTATCCAGGTGGTTTCAGACAAGTGACAGCAGCTCAGCTCCATTTGAAGGATCCAACTGCTGTAAGTGTTTCCCCTTTTCCCCTTTCATTAGTGAAGCTGGTTTGTTTTCAGTTAGTTAGTTCCCCTAAACAAATTGGATCTCAAACTGCATCTCTAAACCAAAATTACAAACATTCTGCTAATGGTTCTTAGAAGCTTGGCTTGTGACACCATTTTTGTAAACGACATGTTTTCAGGGTTAGATTGTAAGTTGGGTATTTTCATTGTTCTTTCCTGCTGTCCAAAGAAGCAAATCAAGCTGATTTGCTTAACTAATTTTTCATTCTTTACTTTGCTTTTAGTTTCAGGGGTCTGATCTTTCTCATAAGTGAGACCAAATTTGGCTTAGCTAAGCTGTACTTCAGCTTTAACGACCCTGCTGCTTCTTTAGGACCCAGCAAGACAAATGCTCATCTTAAAAATGTTAGAAAGTGCACCTGCCTTTTTTTCCCAGTAAAACTCAGCTGTAGGTTTTATGAAGTGATGATGGTTTTTTTAAGTCTTTCTGCACAACTCTGTGTTCATGGTCTGTGGTAGATTTGGAAATGGTGGTTACACTGGACATAAGCCTCTTTACTAACTGTCTATGTTAGGCTGTTACGAATTCTGAACATCAGTGTTCATGTGTTTGTACTGATTAAAAAATAAGGAGTCAGGTATGAATATTTTGGTACACTGACTTACACTTAGGAACTTATTTTGACTTAGGAAATTATTTTTACTAAGGTTTTGAATGGTCAGCATTGGAGTACTGAATTGTCTAAGTACTAATGTTTCAGAATATGAGCCCACAGATATTAATAGATATTTATGTTTAATTTCAACTGGGAAATGCTTTTGTTTGGATCACTTTATAGATAAAATATAGAAGTTTTTCCTATTCCTAGAGAAATTTTTATGTGCTGTAAAATTCTTGAGTTCTGTAAATGATTTTTTTATCAATGATTTAGAAATGCTCTTTTGTCCCAAGACTGCCTTATATAGGATGGTGTGCAAGTACTCCATAAAAAAGTGATTACCATATGAATTTGCCTGGTTTTTACTTTTACTGTCACAACTTCTTTTATTTAAAGAAACTAAATCCTGCAGTTCAATGTCATATTTTGTCTAAGATTTTTTAAAACAACTTAAATGCTTTTGTGAGCAGCCTCTAAGTTAGTTGTAAATCCCTTTGGGAAGTCCATGTCTAAAAGGGAACCTCTTTCATTTGAGTTTCAGGCAGATGCTGTGCACTGGGAGGCACTGTAACACAACTTTTTAGGGCATGAGAATTGGATGTTCTGTAAATTACCTTCTGGCATTCATTCTGAAAATACCTCTTTTCTTGCCAGACTCATAGATGAATTTCTCTGCACGCAGAGGCGGACTAAATGCATTGCCAAAAATTAAAGGATGTTAGACAGAGGCTCAGCAAGAGGTGATGTGGCTCAAGTCTTGCTTTAATTTAGCGACAGACACTATTTTTTTCAACATTATAGTGGAGAGTCCTCAGCAATTAACTCTGTCACTCTGTGGAAGATGAAGCATTCAGATGTCCCCCTCATGAAGATATCTCAGTTGTTTTTTTGTCATAATTAGTAGTAGTGCATGGTAGTCTGGGAAGATGTGCTCTGTAAGTGTAGCTGTTACAGGTTTTGACTTGCAAGGAATTTTATGGCTAGAAACATTTATTTACAATTTGAATTGATTTGGTGTGAAATACATTGGTATATGGCAAAGATGGAATGATATTTTATTAACAGGCTTTTAAAACCTTAAAAAGTAGTACTGTAAAGAGAACAGTGCCTAGCCTAAGTAACTGTATATAACTAATACAGATCTTGAAATCATGATCTAAATGATACATAGTTAATCTGGAGACTTCAATAAATCACTGTATTTCACTTCTTTTAATCATTAAATTCAGTTCCTGTTTAGCCAGTGGAATTATTTAGGTTGTAGGAAGCAGGCTCTATCTTCCTGTACCATCAAAGTCTTCATTCTGAGAAGTGTTACTTTCATCCTGGGAGATACTGCTTTTTCTTTGCCCTTGGACCTACTGACTCCTGGTAGTGCTTCAGTAGATGAGTCAACATTGGTTTTGGAAACAGTGCTGTTACAGAAATTAAGGCAGTAAATTAATGGAAGAGACTACTTCCAAGGAAGAGGATGTTGTAAACTTGCATAGAGACTTTGCAGTGGATATTTTCAATGCAATGACTCATTTTCAGTTTATATGGGACTCCAAGGGTGTGTATATATAGTAGGACTTGTAATACTGTTTAGCATTGTTTTTACTTAGATGTATCTGAATTCAAACATACAAATCCCCAAGATAAAATTTTTTTATTACAGTTTTGTTTCTAGTCTCTCTGCATGAGAGACCTTTTAGGAAAATGTGGTTCACAGCTAATAGCTAATTAAAAAGGTGTAATAATGAGTAATTTGGTGCAAAAATGCTCTAGTTTGTGCTTGCATGGGGGGCTGAAAATCATAAGTTTAGTTGTCCGAATTTGCATGAGGTTTCTGTAGTATCATATTTGAGCACTTCTAGTTCCTTCATAAAGTACCAACATGGGGATGGATGATGGTGTGATATTCTTATTTAATGGAGATTGGCCTCATTCTATCTATCTTGCTGACTTTGGAGCTTTATGTTCCTTGCAGGTGGAAGGTGGTGCTTCAGAAGGATTTGTGCTGAATTTGAATGTACATGTGCCGTTTTTCATAGGGTTGTGGGGTGATTCAGGTTGAAGAGAACATCAGGAAATCTCTAGTCCAACCTCCTACTGGAGTCAGAGTCAGCTATTAGGCACGTGAGAGTGCTGGAGATTTGTCCAGACAGATCTTGAAAGCCTTCCAGGGCAACCATTTGTAATCCATGACTTTTCTTTGTTGAATAAGAAAACCCATCTGCCCAGTCGTAAGTGTTTAGTTTCAGATGTATAATATAAACCTGAGGTTGACAAAACACTACTTTTTTTTTCCTGCTGTGAAGTAGCTTTTATGTTAAGAATACAAAAAGAGGTCTTCATAGTTGATGTTTTGTGTAGAGCTTAAAGTTCCGTATTCATTATGCCAAGGTTTTCATCATTTCAGAAAAATTTGTTTCTCTGGAAGAGTAAAAATTAGTGTGTTGACAAAAAAGATATGAAAAGTACATAGACTGACAAATTTTTATCTTTAATACCTTTAAGTTCATTTGGGAGTCATGAGGAGGGTAGTGTCTGTGAATATGTTTAAAATTTCTAGTATTTTCTGCTCTTCTGGAGAATAACAGAGAATAGCTCTCTGTTGAAGTTGGCTGGGCTACTTTAGGAAGTGCTTATTGAGAAAAAAAATAGTTTCTTCACATTTCAGCCTGGCCTTTCTCTGACTTAGTGTGAATTCTTGGACCACCCATAGGCAAGAGTATTAATTAGATACATTCTTTAGGTGCACTGTGATGCCTCGTTGCTGTAGTTTGAAACAGCCACTCTGTTCCTCAGGTTAATGCAACGCTAGTGCTCTGTATGGTAGGAATAATCCCTTGGGAGATTCCTAGGCAGCATTAATTTCCATTTGAGATTGCTAAGAAAAATCTGATTGAAAGGTTTGGTGTGTTTTGTTTACCAAGAGAGTCTTGTGAAAATAAAGGAAACTGGTAAACCTTTTGATTTGAGATGCAGGTGTTTGGAATTCATAGGAGTTTGGGGTTTTCTCTTTTGTTTTTAATAAAATTTGTGGAAGTTTTGTTGAGCTGGAAAACCATTGATAGTCACGAGACCAGCGTTTTCAAAATTAGACTTCTGAGTACTTGATACAGAAAGACTAAAAGAAGTACTTTTAAATATATCAGATTTGAGAGGGAGCAAAGATTACTTGAAAAACCTTTCTGGAAAAAAATTTATGACTTTTCATTAAAATGCCCCCAAATATGTTGACAGATCTAGTCTGTAGAACCAGAGAGTAGTGCTGTCAGGACAAAGTTTGCAACCAATTTTTATTCTATTTCTAATTTGAAAGGTAAGCAAAAGTTGGCTTAATTTTTTTTTCTTTTTTTTTTTCTTTTTTTTGGCTGCATCACCCCCAATAAAGAAAAAGAAGAAATTACATTTGGCTAAGACCAAATGCTCAGTGAAAGGATTGACCTTTGCAATATTCAGAGACTGTATTGTCTCTGACCCGGGAAATAATGGGTGATAATTGTTCAGAATGAGTGTTACCTGATAGGGAAGATTATTAAGTGAAGCAGGGCAGATCTGTGGAAATGTGCTGAGAGGGGGCCTCCGGGGCTGTCAGGGTTCTGGTTTGTTCAGCTCCTGGCACGGATACAAAGGGGCTTAAAATATTCCAATGCTCGTTTTAAATGCCCTCTAGCAGCTGTTTGCAGGTATAGACTCACCATTATATCTGCATAATAATGGTCTTCTGCAGAAAAGCTCAGGCAGAAAACACAGTTAAATCCTGCTCTTGGTAATTGAAAACCTATTTTCTTTGCATCAGTAAGGGATAGCTGATTTAATAATATGTACATGCTAAAAGCCAGTTACTGTATAGATGGAATAGCATTTTATTACTATGGAGTAATATTTTTTCATTAAGTAGAGCAAAACTTCAAAGTCTAGGCACACAGAAGTTAGTTTGGCATGGAGAGGAGAATACTTTTATAGAACATGGTATCTTGAAACCTCTAGGTGATCTGAATAAGACTGACATGGTCTTTTGCCTCTTAGTACACGAAAATAAATATTTCTATTAAAAAAGTCTTAATCTATACCTTATTTGTATTTTCAAGACAAGTTAATGTCTTAATTTAAAGAAAATATTAAACTTCTATGTTTTTAAGTGCTGAACAGAAGTGGAAAGCCAAATGGCATACAGTGGAAGTTTAATTTCGCTGTGACCAGATGATGCTTAGGGCAATATTGAGTACATTCACTGTTACTGTTGTGCTTGGACAACTGTCAGAGGCAGAAACATGAAGTTCTTTTTATGCTTTTTTAACATATATGGTGAAAACAAGAATATTGTATACAAAACAGAAAATCGTGAACTGCTAGAAGGAAGACATAGTATGAAACTTTATCACTGAGTAACTGGTGTGTCTCCTGGAATTCTTCTAGTTTTGTTTTTTTTTATATGAGTTGTAATTAAACACTTTGTTTTCTCTGGAGCACTGCGCCCTTCCCATGTTCTAGAGTTGTTTCTTGTTGATTGTTGGACTTAATTCAGCTTTTAGGGTAGACTTTCTTCTGGAAATTAAGCCAATTATTTTATGCTTCTAAGTAGCAGGAGTGGTATTGCTCTATTGATTTTCATCTTTAAAGTATGTTTTATCTGGCAGAGAATCTTTCTTAGAACTTGTTCTCCCTCAAACATAGTCTGCAAGCTGCACGTAAGGCAAAGCCTGTCACAAAAATTGAAATGTTTAAGCCTCACAGTTTTTCAAATAAATACATTTTAATTTATTTGTACTCATAAAAGTAATAATATGCACTAAGGGACTGAAAGCACCAGAGTTTATATAGAGCTGCCTTCAGATTCCTTTCCTTCTAATTAGCCCTTTAAATTGGAAACTAAAAGTGTAATGTCATGTAATTGTGTTATTAAGAGCATGTCTGTGCCGTGAGTATATAAATTGGCCAACTTGGGAAAAAGAGTATTGCCGTGTTTAAGATGACAGCTGTAATTAGAGCCAGTAGGAATTTTGTAATTCAAAAGAAATTGGGGCAAACAGCATTTTAGTAGTATAAATCCCCAAATAGTGTATACATCTGATGGTGGATGCCTTTACCTGATGGGGAAAGTATCATGGTCTATAGGAGTATTTATGAGAGTATGGAATTTTAGACATTGCTGGTACTAAAGATAAAGGGCATGGGGAGAACACAGTAGGAATCCATAAATAACTGAATAAGCTCTCAAACTGTTTATTTAGTTTTAAACTGTGATCAAGTTTGCATTGAGGCCTGTGGGTGGGTAGCCCTCTTTGCCAGTCTGGAATCCCACAGAAATCACTGGGCTTTATAAGATTCATGTGAAATTAAACTCTTGTTATTTTAATAGTTAAAAGTAAGCGTAATCACATAGAAAACAATAAGATTTGTCTTTTATTCGAAGTATATTACAAGCACATACCCTGTAATATTGCTGGTTGAATTTGGCTTTTCTCTTACACAATGTGCAAAAGCAATTCATACAACTTCAGCTAAGTCTGTGCTTTATTGACTCGGCTTGTCATCACACCAGTTAGAGTGAGGTTCTGGCTGTAGGCACAATTTTGGGCAAGGAATTGACTGTGAACTTGGTCTTCCCGGGAGTTGGAGTTGGATTTGTTTTGGCTCATAGAGGCTCATTTGAGGCAGAAGCTCCAGTAGAAGAAGCTAGCCATTTTCCAGCACTACTTTCTGTGTCCTGGCTCCCTGTATGGTTTTGTAGCTGGACTAATGACCTTGCAGTAAATCAGAATCCTGCTCTGCATCAAAAGCAGCAGAGCCAGCAGGGTAAAGCAGGTCATTCACCCCCTCTGCTCTGCTCTTGTGAGACCCCAGTTGGGGTGCTGTGTCCAGCTCTGTGGCCCCCGGCACAGGAAGGGCATGGACCAGAGGAGGACAACGGAGGTGATCAGAGTGCTGGAACGCCTATGAGAAAGGTTGAGAGAGTTGGAGTGTTCACTCTAGAGAAGGGAGGACTCTGGGGAGACCTTGTTGAGGCCTTTCAGTGTATAAACAGGGCTTGTAAGAAGGATGGAGACAGATCTTTTATCAAGACCTATAGTGACAGGACAAGGAGTGATGTTTTTAAACTGAAAGAGATTTAAATTTAGATTGGACATAAGGAAGACATTTTTTAATATGACAATGGTGAGAAAGTGAAGCAGCTGTCCCAGAGAAGTTGTGGAGGTGCCATCCCTGTAAGTGTTCAAGGTCAGGTTCGAAGGGGCTTTGAAACAACCTGGTCTCATTAAAGATTTCCCTGGAGATTGCAAGGGGTTGGACCAGGTGACCTCCAAAGGTCCCTTCCAACCCAAACTGTTCCATGGTTCTGTGGTTTGCCTGACAGTAAAAATGGTTTATGCTTCATGTCAGCATGATTTTTCTGTTCCAGATCTTGTGGTTATGAACTTCTTGCGTGTGTGAGAGGGCAGTCCTATATTTATGTTAGTTTGTTGCAGCCTGAGGTTGTCAGTGCTGCAGTGACTGTACACAACACTAAGTATTTCTTCGTTGTTAAAACCTGAGCGCATAAAATCATTCTTTACAGAGTGATTTTTTTTAATATGTGCATTTTGTCTTCTGAACTATTGTCTTTGGGGTGTGGCTTAAAAAAATCAGAACATATTCACCAGTCAGAAGTATCTACAACCAGAACAGAGCAGCTGTTCTACCTCCCTGGTTCGTTTCAACAGGTGTCTGTGCCACATGGTGCTGAGGAAGATCAAAAATCAGACGTGAACATTGGTTGTTTGAAGAAGCAAAATATATAACACAGTGTTCATTAAAGTATTTTGAAGTCTCTCTTTTCATTGGACTGGAATAATTAAATAATTATCTCTGTATCTGGAGGTCAGAGGGTTATAACACAGTGGGTTATGTATATGTACAGTTTATTAATCTAAGAAATTAACATTGGTTCTATCACAATCTGAAGTTAAAAGTTAAAAATAACTTTTAGATAAAGAGTTATGCAATGTGTTGTGAAGTCTCTGGATTTGCTAGTTTAAATCTAATTTGGTCTTTCACTTGCTATAAGGAAAAGTGCTGGATAGAAAGGAATAAGTGTACAGAGTGAAAATTACTAATGGTGAAAGGGCTGTTAACATGAGTTAACATGAGTTAATATCTGTTAATATCTAATATTAACATGATGTTAATATCTGTGTATTTTCTTGTATTGTTACGGTGTCTTCTCAATATTTAGTGAAATAAACTAGTGAAGATTCATTTTCTATCTTCATTTTGCCGTTGTCTAAGCACATGGTATCTTGACCTAAATAAACTGTAGTTTGCTGTACAAGCGTGAATAGTTTTTATCCCTAAAAAGCATCAATTTTCATCTTTGGTATCTAATAGATGCTTATTAATCTTAACTAGAGAAAGTATCAGCACTATAGATTATTGTGCCTGAGCTGGTATATTTCTTCTGTCATCTTGATTTATTGTATTTGTCCTTGGATCTGTGTTACTGGCTGCATAACATCTGAAAAATCTATCTTAACTACATGGGAACTCAGCTGGGAATTCAGTGATAGTCTCTAAAATTTCAATTTAATTCCTTCAGTTAATTTTATAAAAAAAGCCACTTTTCGAAATATTGAGATGCTTGGGAGATTTGTGCTCAGTGCCCTGCATTTCATTGTGTCTTACTGACAGGAGCTTAGCATGCACCAAGCGTGCCTGGGCTGGTTTCTGATTTGGAGATAGTTTATGTCTGGGTGGCTTGGAGCACACATTTACTGACAGAATTGCACGTAGGTCTGCCCCTAAATGCTTTCTGTCCTTTGTAAAACCCTTCTTGTCTCCTACAGTTGTGTGCCTTGTTTTTACAAATGTTCCCCTTCTGGGTGAAGTCCATAACAATGTGTTTTGTATTTAAATTAGAGACATCTATGGTAGAGTCCAAGAGAATATCCTGTTGAATATTGTTTACTTTTCAGTAAGCATCATCTAGTGTGGATGTACAAATTCTATTCGTTCCTGATGTTCAGAAGTGAGATTGTCCATCTGCAACTAATAGCAAGGGAATCAATTATAAATATATATCATATGTT
>VYZS01041910.1:0-11807 GCA_013400695.1 Neodrepanis coruscans | reverse complement strand
TAATTTGTTCAACTCTTAAAAAGGGGTTTTAAATTTAATTTTTTGACTTATCCCTCTTTTTTTTTTTTTTTTTTTTTTTTTTTTTGGCCTTTCCTGGCCCCCTGTGGCCTCCCCCAGACACCTTCCTAATTAAATTTAATAATAGAAAGAATCATTAGTTCTGCTGGGAGAAGGGATGGTTGGGACTGATGTGAGAGAGACAGCAAAAAAAAGAAATAAATCTTGAATTTTTTGGAACTTCCCAAAACTCTGACCTGAATCCAAAGGAAGAGGAACCAGGGATGTTCCAGCTGGGAAGGGTTAAACACAAAATTTGAGCTCCTTTTTGCCAGGGAGCACAAATGGGGAATAAAAAGGGCCATAAACTTTTATCTGGAGAGCTCTTCAAGAAAACCCAGCCTTGTGTGGCAAATCCCAAGAGTTTTTTTGAAGAAAGGAGCTCAATTGGCTGAAATTGGGACTGAGGATTCTCCAGTGAACATCTGGAAACTGTTGAGTTTAATGGCCCTCCAGCTGCTCTGCTTGGAGCTTTTTTTTGGGGGGTGTGGGGGGGGATTTTTGTTGCCTTTTTACTCAGTCTCTCATTTCCTTTTCCCTGTAGTTTCCTCGTGTCATTTCTTCTTTTTTTTTTCATGTTAAAAAATAAATAATAACACAAATTCATCTTCAAAGAGCCTTAAAGACAAGTGGGTTTAGCTGGGGGAGCATCAATGATTTCCAGCTGCTTCCACCCAGGGGAAAGAATTGGGGAAACTTGGTGGATTATTGTGATTTTTTTGGCCCCATTTTTCGATTCTGGTTACATTGAGACCCCTTAACCCCATTAAAATCATATGATCTCCCCCAGCTTTTGCAAAACCTCAACCAGAAAACGTAGCAAGAAGCTCCTGTAATGCTGAGAAATCATATTTTTAGGGGGAATCACAGAAAACACTGGGGAAAAAGCTGTGCAGAGAGGAAGCCAGAGATGCATTTGCATATAATACTTAAATAAAGGCACATGAAAAACTTCACAACATTTGATGCAACATCTGGCAAAGTCTGTGGGGTGATTGTTGTGCCAAAAACATTTTGCTGTTCCAAACTGCATACAAAATTCTGTGTGTTTGGGGGGGGGGGCTGGAGACTGGAACAAATAATTCCCTGCCAGAATAGAAGATATTATTATATAAAACACTGTCAACCGCCTTCTCTCCCGGACATTGATACTTCTAATTAGGATTAGAGAATTTGGAGAGCTGCCTCCCTCCCCAAAACCCCCTCAATTCTGCTCCTCCACCTCTCAGAGCTGGGATTTGTCACCTCCCACTTCAGTGGGAAGGGTCATTCCAATGGGAAAAGCTGCTTTGCTGCTTTTCCAGCCCCAAGTTCTTAATGACCCCCCCTATTTTTTTTATCCCCTTCCTTGGCTTGTTCTTGTGCCAGGAAGGATTAAGCTGTTTGTGGGAGGGTTAAAGAGCAGCTGGAGCTTTTTCTTTGGCAGCTGTGGGATATTGGGAAGGCTGGAGCAGATAAAGCTCCATCAGAGGGGGGGAGTTGGCATCACTTCAGTGCAGGGCAGAGGTTTGAAGGGCTCAGGATTAGGGGAAATCCAACTGGTTTGAGTGGGGAAAGTTCACTGGGGTGGGACAGGAGTGACCCCTCAGCAGTTGGGTCACTGTGGTGGGATTTCCTGAGAAATCCCTGCCCGTGTTGGAGGTTCAGGTTTTGTTTTTGGGGGCAGTTTGGAGCTGGAGGTTGTTGGAGGGTGACTATGGGGCATCTAATTAAGAGGCCAGAGTGATTTTTTTTTTATATCTTTGAAGGATGGCAGTGAGGAGAAACCTAAAGGAATGAAAAAGAAAAAAAAAAATTAAGGGGGAAGAAGTTGAGATTTAAATAATTTTTGGCCTTTTCCCAGACCCTGCATCTCTTTTTAAGTCTGGGGAAAGCAGGTAATGAGGAGGCACAAGGGAGAGGGAAGAGAGGGATGACTCTGGAATCATGGAAAGGGCAATAAAGATCATCCCATGGCTCCAAAGCCTGTCCTGGCCTTGGAAGTGCCTCCAGGGATGAAGCAGCCACAGCTTCCCTGGAAAACTTGTGCCAGGGCCTCCCCACCCTCACAGGGAACAATTTCTTCCTTCTATCCAACCCAAATATTCCCTCCTTCAGTTTAGGAGTCAAGGGAATCAAAATAATGCAGGAGAACAGCCTGGAAAGCAAAGGCTATCAATGTGTTTTTGTGGAGACACGTTTTTCCAGCTCCATCCATGAACATTCCCAACATCAGGAGAAGGTGGGGAGTTTGGGGAAAGAAGACACAAAGTCTTCGTAAGAATGAGGTTGTGGTACTTAACAAATCATCCTGTGAGTGATTTGGCTTAACCTTAGGGAAGGAAAGGTGGTGCAACAGATGTCAGAGGGGGAAATAAAAATTCCAAAGGGAGGCAGAAGAAGGTGGAGAAATGGAAGGAAACAGCAGAACAGGTGATGAGATGTGGCAGATTTCTGCAATCAAAAGTCTCAAACTCCAATCAAAACTCCTCAAGGATCACATTGGGAAGTGTGAAATGTGGGCTGGGAGCTGAGCCAGCCTTGGGGGAAAGAGAAAACAGCTTCACCCCGGGGTAATAATGACAATTCCTTGGGTTTGGGTTGGAACAGTTGCCAAGGGGGAAAATTGGAACTTGTGAGTGGTCAAACAGTGAGGAATTAAAAAAACACCACCAAACAATGAGGAATTACTTATTTTTTGGGAGCAGCTGGTTTTTTCTGTGTTGGATTTTAAGACTTTTTGAAAAGCCTGTTTGTTTTTTAGCTGCCCATGGTGGGAGTGGAGCAGCAAATCCACGGATGGTGTGGAGGATCATTCTCCACCACCCAACATGCTGAGCCAAAAAAAATCAGTTGGAATTCTCTTTAAAGACACCAGGAAGCCTCAAATAAAATAAGTGGGAATATCTGGAATCTGTTAAAACCTGAGAATTGTCTATAAATATTTATGAGGGAGCAAAGGCATCTCCGGAGCTCTGGTGTCAATCAAAACACCCAGAGACACTCAGGATGATTTAAATTCATCAAAAGGTGGCTCATGCTGAAGGAATCTTACATTTGAAGTGAGGGAGGGCAGTAAAAAAAGCATCAAGGTTTAGGAAAGGGCTGATTTTTTTATTTTTAATTATTATTTTTAATTTTTTTTTTGGTGATTCCGTGTTGTCGCCGTCACTTGTGCAGGAGGTGACACATGGAGGGAACGGCTCCAGCACACAAATCCTGGGCTCAGGGAGAAGAAAACAAGGAGAACAGGCTGGAAATGGGAGCCAGGGGATTGGAAACTGGGCAGACTGGTTGGTGGGGCAGTGAGGGGGGAAAAGGGTTGGGGTTTTTTTTGTTTGGTGACAATGGGGACAAAAGGGGGGTCAGCGACATGAAGGTGAGACAGTGCTTGGAGTGAACACCCAAGGATGGCCCAGAGGTGGGCAGGGACATCTCCCACTGTCCCAGGGCTCCAGGGGCAGCCCCAGCTTCTCTGGGCAATCCCTCCCAGGCAGGAATTCCTTGCCCACATCCCCTCTCCCCCAGTGGGAAGCCATTCCCTGGCTCCTGTCCCTCCAGCCCTTGGCCCCAGTCCCTCTCCAGCTCTCCTGGAGCCCCTTCAGGCTCTGCAAGGGGCTCCTTCCCTTCTCCAGGGGAACATTCCCAGCTCTCCCAGCCCTGCCATCCTCTGGATTCTCAGCCAGGGGAGGGTGTTTTTTAATTTTTCTTTTCCAAAGGGGCAGAGTTTTCTTGGCCAAGGTGTGTGTGCTCAGCTGAGGGAGCAGCACCAGCAGCAGATCTCAAAAAAGAGCAACTCAACAAACTGGGGAATGTTGCAAATCAAAGGAGGAGACCATTCCTTTTGTCCTAAACTTCCCTGTGTTCCAGCCGAATCCTCCCAGTCCTAACGACCCCGATGGCTTTCTGGGAATGTCAAATTAGCAGCTCTCATTAATGCTGGGCTCCCTCCTTCATCAAAGCCCTTCTTCATGCCTCACGCTGGCTCCTTTTCTCTGCCCCTCTTAATCTTCCTCTCATTAGGACGATGTGTCTGCCCTTTGGACCCATCTGCTTGCAAGGAGTTGTCACCCTGCAGAGATCTCATTTGGGCAAGACTTGTTAACTCTTGAAAAAGAGTTGGAACGGAGGAGAAACAATCCCCTGGGAGCTGCTTGGCTGTAAATACCCCAAGGGACAAAGAGGAGCTGGATGGTGGCAGAGGAAGGAGAGGGGGATTCTTTATGTCGGGTTTTTATCCCGATTAAATCACAGCCTCGTTGTCAACAGGTCCCTGCAAATGGATTTTCTCTGACGAGGATTTGCTCTTGTTTTTGGAGCCTGGGATGCTCGAAAATAAAGGTTTCAAAATGAGCCCAATTGCCATGAAATTAGAGCTGGCTGGGGACAAAAGCTTTTGACACTTTGCCCGTGGAAGCCGGTTCTGCAGATGATGCTGAGGGTTCTGTAGCACCTTTTATCTCAAGAACTGAGGCACTTTGCAAACAGGGGGATTACAGAAGTGCTGCACTGATCGGGTATTTTAGCCAAATAAATACTATTTATAAAGGGGCTTTCAAAAGGGCTTTCAGAGATACCTGTCACTGTCTCAGCATCTTTATTCAGTGACTCGAAGCTCTTATCTCTCTCAGTAGGGGATGCCAATTTACTGATGTGCTTTTTCACTTTAAAAATCCGAGTTCCAGAAGGCAGATTAGCAGTGAGAAAATGCAAGTCTTCTTTGGAAAAGGGAGGGGGGGAAATAAAAAAAAAAAAAAAAGAGTTTGAAAGTTGTTTTAAAGTCGATTCTGTAATAAATGAGCCAATTGAGGAGATGTATCAGGTGGCATAAAAAAAAAAAATAAAGAAGTCCTTGGAAATGGCTGGATCTCTGTTGTTCTGAGCACTCCAGGGATCTTGCCAAGCACTTGAAGTTCCCATGTTCATCCTTTCTACTCTGCGTCCTTCTGTTCCTGCCTTAAATCCTGTTTTCCTTTGTGAAATCCAGCGGGATCACAGGGATTTTGGGGGTGTGCAGGGACTCCTGATCAGCACCTCCCCTCCTGGCTATTTGATAGAGTAGGTTTTTAATGACTTCATTAAAAGGGGCCTTGTTTCTCATGGAAGGTTTTGCCAAGCTCCTCTCACTGCTTTGATGCTGAAGTGTCCAAAGAGTTGTGGGAGAATATTGGATTGGAGGGATGCAGGGAATTCCTGCAGGAATGAGGTTGAATAAGGGGCTGTTTAGTGTTTCCATTAATCAGAAATCCTAAATAATTTCTTCTCCTCTCTTGTGTTTTAATTTCACCTGCTCTTTTCATTTCAGTACTTTGATTTTTAGCCTTGTAAGATGTGCTGGTGCTTCTCCTGACCATTCAGCAGCCTTTCTGTCCCTGTTTCTCCTCCTTTCCAGGTGTCATTCCAGGTGATTTCTTTGATATTCCTGGTATTCCTCTCCTTGGCCTTTCTGGAAAGAGTCACCTGCTGTATTTTGGCTCATCTTTGCCCTCATGGTCTGGGTGGCCCCAGACAGACTTGAATTTGTCTTGTAAAATGCCAAGTCTTGCAGCCTCCACCTCATGGCTGAAGCTCTTGGTACCTGCCAGCTCTGGAATGGGAAATATCAGGTTCTGTTCCCTTCCTCCTGTGGTCAAGGTGGAGAATATCCAATTATTTCCATCTCTGCTTTCAGCAGCACCTGATTTTTGCACTTGGACTTCTGTGCAGTTTTGATCAAAGAACAAGTGGGAACATCCTTAACTCACCCCCATGGGTTTGGATTATTAATTTTTTCCAGTCCAGGAGTTGTTCTTTCAACACAATTCTTGCTTTTTTTACCTCCTTTAATTCCTGCACACCCAAATGCACCTTCTCCACTTTGGTGTTTCCCTTTGTCACTGTGGACTTTGGTTAGAATTATTCCATCCATCTCAGTGGCTTCCCACTGGGGGAGAGGGGATGTGGGCAAGGAATTCCTGCCTGGGAGGGATTGCCCAGAGAAGCTGGGGCTGCCCCTGGAGCCCTGGCAGTGCCCAAGTTTCCAGGGACAGTGGGAGGTGTCCCTGCCTATGGAATGGGATGATCTTTGTCCCTTCCATCCCAAACCATTCTGTACCTCTGAGTTCTTGAAGTCCAACACTCAACCTGTGACCACTCAGCTGCTTTTCCTACCCCTGGGTGACCTTCCAACACCTTGGGAGCTCTGACCACATCCTTCAACTCCCCTTTCTCCTCCCCCTGTGATCCCACAGGGGTTGTTCTCCCCCTCCCACCGATGAAGCACCATCCACCAACCCCCCCCAAACCCACAGTGCCCAACCCTCCCCTGGATTTTTGGGGATGCTCTTCCCCTCCCAGGTGGAGCAGAGCCCCCTTTTCCCAGGAGGACCAGCAGCTTTCCAAGCCCTCAGTTTGATTTCTCTTGGCTCCAGCCTGGCTGTGGTTGGCAGCTTCAGGGTTTGGTAATTGCTGGGGCTGCACTGACAGATGGTCTCACTGAATGTTTAAAATGTTCAGGACCCCTGGCTGCTCCCCAAGCTTCTGAACAACCAACTTTGCCAGCATTTCTGCTTTCTATTAATTGAAAAATTTTTTTCCCCCCCTTATTATTTTTTTCCCCCCCCCCCCCTTCTGTTTCAGGCGTGTTTCCCTCAGTTTCTACTTCTCTAAAACACTTTTCTTTTTCCATTTTTTTTTCCACCCCCCCCCTATTAAAGGAAGTCTCAAGATGTTGGTGCAGACTGGCAGAAGTCAGTGCCAACTGCTGCTGCAGACTTGTTAACAACTTTATTTCTGCTTGAGAGTGGCACATATGGCCCAGAGGGGAAATATTGGGGCTCTGTGCTCTTTGTCTTTGGGGGGGGGTAAAAAAAAAAACAACCCAGCATTTGGGCCAGTCAGAAATTTCATCTTTATTTTTCTTGCTGGAAGGACTTCTCCATTTTTTTATTTTATTTTATTTTTTTTTTTTTGAAGTGATGGTCTTCAATCATTTCCCAGCCTTGTGACAACTCCAGAATTCCAAAAAAAAAAGAGAGGTGGAAGGGGGAAGGAGCCAATTTATTTAAGGCCTCCCTTTATTGCTGCAAAGAAGGGAAGTTGGTTTATGTGGCACAATTTGAACACACTCCTTCTTACCTGGTTAATTCTGGGGTTTTTTTTTTTCCCCTGTTTTGAAGTGTTTGACATCTTTTATTTCTGGGCAGCTTTTCAATCCTCCAGGCTCTGAAAGCAGAATAACACCTTTGGGCTTCCTACAAACCCTTTCAGCTCCCTCATGTTGTGATAAATAATGGGATTTTTTAATTAATATTATTATTTTTTCCAAGGGCTTGGATTAGACCTGGGATAATGAAAGGAAAGGGGTGGAACGAGATGGTTTTGAAAGTCCTTCCAGCCCAAACCATTGTGTGAATCCCAGATTTTATCCCATGGTCCAAACCTTTGCTGGGATCTCAAGAGCTGGAATCACCTCCCACAGTTTTCTGCTGTTGGATCAGGGTTGTGCATTCAGCTCCTGTGCCTTAAAAATGACTTTTTTTTGTCATGGATGGGGGGGATAATTGTGAGAGAGAGGGAAATGATGCCACTCCAGGCCTTATTTTGGGGAGTTGGGAAGGTTATTCTGGAGATCTGGAGGGAGTGACGCAGCCAGGATGCATTTAAATCAAATCACTCAATTAATCAACACCTCATTAAGGGTGCATGGATTTAATTAGGGATAAAAGGAATGATGTGTGCATATATATATATATATGTATGTATATATATATATATTTATGGATTTGGAGGAATAGTTCAATATGACTGGGGATTGCTGGGGATCCATGAGGTGGGTAAGTTTTTTTGGGTGAAATTCCCAGCTCTGACCTGCACCTCCCACTGCTTTTCTGAATTTTTTTGGGGAGGGATTTTGCTCTTTTGGAAAGAACCTCTGGCTCTAAATGTAATGACAGACATTTTATTTCAGTGGTTCTTTAGTTACTTTGGGTTTGAGGTTCCTTTTTTCTTCCCTGTGGTTGATTCAGTCCAAGGGGTTTGTGGTGGGTTTGACCTGTTTATGATCATTTTAAAGGGAAATTCAATTTGTGTGAAGAGCTTCTTCATATTCCCTGCCTATGGTAGTGCTTGGATATAAATAAAGAGTTGGGTTGTAAAAGTCTTTAAATGTTTCTTCCAACTCCTATTGCTCCACTTCCCTGTTTCTCACACAATTTCATGGATGAAACCTTCCAGTTCTGCTGCTCCTCAACTTTGCCTTGGAGTTTTTAATCCCTGCCTTTATTTTCCTCATTCCCTGGGATAATACTGGGGCAGGTGGAAGTGATCCTTGGTGCTTCTCTCAATTTATTTTTTTGGAAGCTGCATTTTGGGAATGAAGGACTTTTGATTTCCAAGAGGCTCCTGAGCAGGTGACTGGCAAAAAAACAGCAAAAACTGCATCCCCTGAAGGAAATCTGGGATTAAACATCTCTGTTTTCAAGTGGCTCTTTGTTTTCTGAGGTCACTGGAGAGAGAAATCACTTTTGGAAATTCCTTTTTTCCCTTGGAATGGACCAAACAAAGCCAGGGAGAAGGAAGAAATGTGGTTTGTTGTTTCTTCTCTTGCTCAACAAAGTCCAGTAACACCAAAGGGGAAGTCAAGCCCTTCAGATTGTGAAGAGGCTTTAGCTGGAAAACATTCCAAGCAGGAATGTCCCATTCAGGGCAATGTAGAGCTTTGAAAAATCTGCTTTTTTTCTCTGTGTGCTTTTGTTTTTCTGCTGCTGGGCTGGAGGAGATGCTCCTTCCGCAGCAGAGCTGGATTTTACTGGGGGATTTGGTGTTGCCAAAGTTGATTTTAAAGCCAGCAGGACTTTTCAGCTGTGCCTGGAGTGGATTTTTGGGAGTGGTTCCTGCTGCCAGGAGCTGCACAGTCCTGTCTGAGCTGCTGAGTTCTCCTTCCCTGGGTCAGTTTTAGGAGATATTTCAATGACTCTCATTCCTTACAGCAATTGCCACCCTGGTGGGGATGATGAAATAACCTCCAGAAGCTGGAAAATCAAAGGTTATTCCATGCAATTCCCTAGGAAAAGGAATCAGGCACTTGGAAGGGGTGGAAAAGAAAGAGCTGCTGGCTGCAAAGTGGTGCTGCCATTTGGGAATGAACTTTCCCAGCTTTAATTTTAATCTGGAGGTTGGAAGGAGGTTTTTAATAAGTAGAAACACAAGGTCTGGACAGTGAAGGGAGTGAAGGGTGGATGCAGGGGGTTGGAGGGTGAATTAATGACCCTGCCAACCCTTCCCAGCTCTTTGTCCTCCTTTGACATCCTTGGAAAACTTGCTGGAGTCACTCAGGGTTTGCAAAGGGAAGAGATGGGTTTGTTTGAGAAAACAGCTGTCACAGCAAACATTTAACACAGAACCCCAGAATAAAACCTTGAAGATGATTCAATCCAACCCCATTCCATGGGCAGGGACACCTCCCACTGTCCCAAGCTGCTCCAAGCCCCTTCCAGTCCTTTCTGTTGGTGCTGGAACATCCTTGAAGTCTGAGAAATGCTGAATTCCTTCAGGACTTTGTGCTTGCTTGCCTTTTCCTGGCCTTGTGGCAAATTCCAGGAACTGTTGGAGTTAAGCTGGAGATGGATCAAATCAAAAGAGCCCCCACATAAAAATCCTCCCAAAGTGTTGCAGTCAGGAGGGGGCTGATGACTCTCAATTAATCCCTAATTACTGAACCAGTGACTGAGCTGTTTTGTCTGGGAATAAAAACCCCAAACCTCAGCCCAAAGAAGCAGAACTCCCTAAATAATGGAAGAGCTCCCATTGCCTGGGTTTTGTGATGGAGATGAAGGCAAGGTGTCATGACAGGAGCACATTTCCATTTTAGAGTTATTTAATTATCCTCTCTTGTCCTCTGAAGAAACAAAACCATCCTGAATATTCATGGCTTCGATTAAAATATTAATGGGCAGGCTCAGACTTTGGCTTTCAGGTCTTCAAACACCCCCCCAACAGGTTTGATTTAAATGCAGGGAGGAGTGGAGGTCACACAGGAACTGCCTCTCTGCTTTTTGGGGTGCTCAGGCTCCTGTTCTCCTTGAAAGCAGAAGGGATTTGCTCCCCTTTTTTCCTTCCTGATGGTTTCTAAAAGGAATTTTGGGGCTTCCTCAGCTCTGCCCCCACATCTGGCTGCAGCTGTTGGGAGTCTCTTCTGCCTTACCCTGAGCATCATTGGTGCCATCAGAGAAATCCAATGAAACCACCCTTGCTGGCTTGAAATGAAGGGACTTGAAGGTTTCATCAATAATTAAATGTCTCCAGTTGCAGGCAGCAAGGAAATATTTTCCAGCCTGGGAAGAGTTTTGGAGAGAAGAGAAGAGAAGAGAAGAGAAGAGAAGAGAAGAGAAGAGAAGAGAAGAGAAGAGAAGAGAAGAGAAGAGAAGAGAAGAGAAGAGAAGAGAAGAGAAGAGAAGGAAGATCTTGAGGTAGTGAAACGTAATGAGTGGATCCTCCAGAAATATTCCACTCATTTTGCTAATAAACCAACTGATTTTTGCTAGTGAGCAGCAATTCCCAGGCAGAAAAGAGGCAGAATTGTTGGGTTTAATCAGCAGGGAGGAGTGAATGTGTTTCATTTCTCTGAACAAACATTGATGGTCCATTTTTTTCCATTCCCTCCCTGTTGCATTTCTCTGTTTCTCTCTGTTCTTGTGGACACCAAAAAAAAAAAAAGCTGCTGAAATCAATGGAGTTGGAACTGGCTGATCTTTCAAGCCCCTTCCCAACCCAAACCATCCCATGATGACACTGAGATATTTTCAGCTATTTCCACACTGAGCCATTTGGCAGCTTTTGGGGACAAAACTGGGAGTTTTGGGGCTTGCAAAGAGTTAAAAGCAGCTCCTGACATCAGGGCAGAGATGCTGCAACCCACCAGTCTGATGACTTGGAGCAGCTTTTCCCTGAGGAAAGCCCAGAGAGTGGTAATTTCATGACAAAACACAGCACTTGGAGATGGAGCTGGAGTAGGAATTTCTATGTTTTTTTTCTCCCCCCCACCCCTGAGGGATTTGACATTTCTATTTCTTGACATTTCTCTCATTGTTAGACTGAGTTTCTTTGTGCTGCTTTTTTTTTTTTTTTTTATTATTATTATTCCTCCCCCCCCTTCTCTCCCTTTCCCTTGGTACAACTGTCCTTGAAGCTTGGAGTGTCTTTTCTTGTAGGTAAAAGTGATCAGAGTTTCAATTAGTTCAACAAGCAGATGGTTGGGAGAGGAGGCTGTGGGGAAGTGTGGAACACTGGGACAGGGGATTTAATGCCAGAAAAAAAAAAAAGAAAAAGAAGGAAGCAGCCAATCCCTTGGACATGGATCCCTTGAAAAGTGTCATTATGTGGTAAAAAGAGATGTAAAAATAGTCAGAGCTCTGGGTTAAGGTTTGTTAAAAGTGTCAAAAGCAGCACCTGAGAGAGTTTTGCTCCTGGAGCCCATTATTTTAGGGAAAAAATGGATGTTTGTACAATATTTTTTGGGGGGGTTTCAGCTGCTTCTCCTCCCCCTGCAGCCTTTGAGTTAAGTGGGAGCAAAGCAAGGCAGCTCATCTGGGGCCTTGGGAACTTGTCATTCACTCCCAGAGGGGATGTTTTTCCATGATGATCCCATGAAAATCATGGCATGAACAGAGTTTCCAGCACTGAAGTCCCCCAGAGCTCTCTGTCCCCACAGCTTGGTGGGGACAAACTTATTTTATGGAAGACAAAGATTGTTGTCCAACACCAGGTTGTTCCCAGCTTTATTTTGCCTCCTT
>VYZS01041909.1:5738-28587 GCA_013400695.1 Neodrepanis coruscans | reverse complement strand
CCCACAGGCGCGACAGCGCGGGGCCGCGGACAGTCCCATCAGAGTAGCAGGGGAGGAGCGGTTTTATCCTCCCCAACCTACAACAGGTACAAACTGAAAGAGGTGAAATTTAGGCTAAATATTAAGAAGAAATTCTTTACTGTGAGGGTGGTGTGGCACTGGAACAAGTTCTTCAAGGGAGGTTGTTTATGTCTCAACCCTAACTAGTGTTCTAGTCCATTTTGGATAAGGTCTTGAACCTGGTCTAGCGAGAGGTGTCGCTGCCCATGGTAGGGGACATTAGGGACTAAAGGATCTTTAACCCTAACTAGATGATCTTCCAATCCTTAGCATTCTGTGTCCCTCTGTCTTAATGATTGAGGAGAATAGTAGAAGTATAGAACAGCCTCCACATGAGAAAAAAACTACATCAGGGAATTAAAACCAGCAATAGAAATACAAGAGGACAGACTGGCCTGAAAAAGAGGCAGCCATAAGGTTTACAGAAAGTATATTGTATTATATTATATCATTAAAGGTAGGCAGAAGGTGAATAGGGGCTATTATTCCCATTTCTCATATCAGAATGAGTAAGAGATGTTCTAATGCCCTCATTATCACAAAAGGTTGAAAGTATAAATAGCCTTCAAATAGAATTAAATGGAATTCAGTTCTGTTGACAGCTACTAAGTACAAGTGTTTCTTTGAAGCCTTTCTATCTGAAAGCCCCTGAGATGCTGATTCTCAGATGCTGATTGGGTTTGCCAACCGGAAAATCACTGTATGCCTGTTTTGGTTTCATGTACTCTTTTGTCTGGGATGGGAGATGGGCTGGCAGTTTTAGATCTGTAAGTGAAAACATGGACAACCTCAGTCATCCTTGCTGCACTATATATATATCCATAGATTTATTTTTTTAATATCCTATGCAAACATTTATATATTTATATGTGTCACTTTTATTTTGAATGGATACATTCTTGAGATACCAATGGTTACCAGTTCTTGATACTTTTATCAAAAGTCTTCCTTGAAGAAGTTGGTGGGGGGTTTTATGATGTTCTAACTACAGATGAACTTGCAGTTGAAAGTACCTTTAAAAAAAACAAAAAGGACTGGAGATTTTTTAAAAAGATCACTGCAGTTTGTAAAGAAAATTTCATGATGCATAACCAAGTCTTTGAAAAAGGGGAAGTAAACATTAAGGAAAAAACAGTATCAGTTGATTATATTTTTTAGAAAGTCAACAAATATATGAACATATTCTACTAAAATATGAACTTACTGACATACCTATTTTATAAAATAAATGGTAGCAAAATGTTTTAACTATGTGCTAAGTAAATCACATTAAAATCTGAGGTCCTTGTAATATCTTGCAAGAATATGGCCTAAATTTGGTCTATAATGTAATTGGTTTCTACACAGTTTCTCTTAAGCATGTTTAAAACTCAGTGGAGTTATACAATTCTTCATATCCTGTGAGAATTTATAATAGTGGGAATAAAATAAACTTTAGCATTTAACTTTTTCCTCTGCCGGGTTAATCACCAGAGCCCAAGAGCTATTTAATGATCCCTTGATGAATTTTTAAAATAAATGAGGAGTCAGTAACCATAAGACCAGTGTATGTACATACATATCGCACATCACTTAGACACCTCATACACAAGAAAATCTACAGTTCATTAGAGGAAAAAAGGAAGCATGACTAGAGAACAGGGATGTTTGTGACTGCCAAAGCATGTTAGTTAAAGAACTGAGGGTAGCTGAATGTAAGAACAGGTCCATGCAAAAATAGAACTGGAAATAGTAGTTAAAAAAGAACAAAGTACAGAACCATTCATAGCTCATTGATTTGTAACATTACCATGGTTTTAACAAATTTTATGTTTGAATACTTTAGACTGAAATTTTCATTTTCCAATGTAAATAATAATGATTAGTCAAACACATTATTTTCCAATATTTTCTCTTCTAAAAATGTCAAGTAGGATATTTAACTAACAAGCTAACTCAAGGTTCAACCCACACTTTTAAAGCAGTACTTATTTTGTTAGCTTACCCTTCCCTCCAATGAAAGCAGAAGGAAATTCATTATCAGATCTTTTCCTTTCTTGTCCATCCTTTCCTCTGTCATACCATTGCCATCCTGGAAGAAAATAGTGGAAATATATGTACTATTCAATCTGCAGATAGAGTGATAAGCAAAAAATGGTTAAACTCCCATATATAAGGAGAGGATACCTCTATGTTATTCAGATTAGGACTGGGTAAGATTTACAGTTTATGCATTTATTCTTGGCTGCACCCAAAATTTTAACTTCTAGAAAAAGCCCCTTTGCACTTGCTGGCAAAAGTTACTAAGGATACTGACCATCACACAGCCATGTTATGGATGCACTTGAAGCCTTAAAATCAAGACAAGTACCATGAGATTTTCAGTCAATTTTTACAACTTATCACATCAGCAAGCAGATCTACCTTTTTTCAAAGGTGGGGAAAGGTGAGGGAAGATATAAAGAGTGTCTGACAACTCTGAGTTTTCCCCAAACTTGAACTTTCCACTGTCGTGCTTTATTTCTTATAGCTTCTACACGTTCCCAAATGAGGATATGAACACATATTATCTTTTCCATAGAAAAGTACAAAACATATAATATTTCATTAAACTAATCCTCTGCTGTCATCAGGTGGTGACCCTTAAAAGGTCAACTCTCCAACATAAATTATGTTGCAGAGCACTTAGGAGTTTTGTATATTCCCCACCTCTTTACTGCATGCTAGAGAGATTTCCTGGCTAATGCTGTTCACTGAAAGACAGTTTGCTGCTTAGACTTGCTTCTCAGCTCATATACAGGTGTTTTATTTCATGAGGAAATGTATGGGATGACCCAGAGCCCTGATTACAGTTCTTTGTGCCCAGGCATACTGAATGCTGCTGTTAACAAGTTCCTTCAGAATCATTCTTCATTCAAGCCAAGTTAAGATATAAATAAAGAAAAATATTTATTTCTAAAACAGCCAAAATAAATACTCAAGTTGATTAAGACACAAGTGGCAGAAATTAAAGATCTGTGTTCAATCTATTTATGAGGGGATCAAGTCTATGCTGTCGTGCTATGCTACTGCCAAGTCTGTCCCTTATCCAGGTTGCTGGGCACTCAGTTCTTGTGCCAAAACACATGGTCTTTTCTATTAAACCCTATATCTAGAGTTGTGTTCGGCTTCAGCTCTCTTTTTTCTTGAGCATTATTGATCTTCAAGATTAACAAACTTCTCTAGAAGCAATTTTGCTCCTCCACCACCCACCTTCTGAAAGTGCTCATACGTCTTTGTATTGTAATCTCTTGTACTTAACTAAATTACTAGGAAATCATTAATTTATGAACAAGAAAATGTGAAAATCTCATTGAGAATTTTTTTCCATATGAAGCTTATATTTTGTATTTATATGTAAGCCACCAACTGCTGTGATACAAAAATGTAAATACGGTGGATGCATGTAGCTCATAATTGACTTGGGCTCTCATTCAAAAGCAGAAACCTAAATGACTCACTATTTGCAGGTGAGAGTGAGTTTGGGGCAACTGAATTCAAGCAATGAATTATTTGCTTTATTCTTTAGCAAAAATTGTTACCTCTATGTCTGATGGGTAGAGTCCACACCATGAATTCAGCGAACACACCAGAAATTAGAGTGCTGCATAATGTACCATTAGCACAAGGAACAATATGCTTGTCAGGTGTAAAAAATCACAATTAAAAGTATTTTGAGAAATAACACAATTATGCTTTGGAAATGTCAGCAGAAACATTAGAGTTAGGAGCAAGAAAAGCATGGTAGGATAATTTCTGCTCTGTCCAGATGAGTTAACCAGTGATGGAAGAATTTAGGCTTTGCTCTCTAGTGTCAGTAAAGGGGACTTCATAAGGAAGACAGGTGGGGGTACTTCTTCCATTGTACTAAAATCCAAGTAACAAAATCTGATAAGGCACAAACTATCCTTTGCTTGGAATATCATTATGTTCTATGACATGTCTAAGACAAGTTGGAAGAGAGAAGCTGAAGATGAGGTGTCAGTATCTTACTAATACTGTTCAAATCTATGAATCATTAGCAACAGATGTAGAGTAAATGAACAGTTGTCTGTAAATTACATGAGTGAAATTGAAGAGCTACTCTAGTGGTTTTACACCAGATTTCTATGGACTGATGGAGAAGTATAATGCAAAGATGTTAGGCTCCTTAAGAAGCAATGCTTCTAAAGAAAAATAAATAAATAAATAAATAAATAAATAAATAAATAAGTAGATAGTAGAGGTAAACTTAACTAAAGCTAGCTCAGTCATGTGCTTAGAGAAAACGTAAGTATAGCTTTGATTGGGGTTTACAAGTTAATCTTTGTTTAATACATCTGTAGGGACCAAAACACATATCACTACCGGTGACCTAAACCAGTTCAAAACAACAAATGTCAGCACCATTGTGTCAATGGAATTTGCCTTAACAAAAACTAGTGATGGACAGGAAGCAAAGGAAACTTTATTTTGAGTATGGAACAAAGGGAAAGAATGGGAATTGCCTGCTTGTCTTAGTCTATTATAATAAAAAAATCTTGAAAAGCATTTAAAACAAGAAATCAAAATGCACCATTTTCTTGAACATTATAGTTTTCCTTCATGTAATTATTACATGTTTTTCACTCTTTTGCTACTGAATAGTGGTGTGTGCTTCCCAGAATATATCTAAAATGAAACTGCATTAAAGGACATTATGCTGGAGAGAACTTCTCTAGCAAAACTGAACAGAACTGCGCATGACTTGTGGCATTGCTGTCTGGCTTGCACAAAACGTGCCCTCCACCTTCTCAAACAAAAACACAGCAGTGTCCTTCTAAGAATATTTAAGAATATATTGAAAACAAGCTATTGGAATAAGCCTGTTTAAAAAAAAAATAGGAAAAGAGTAAAAGCGTATCTCTCAAAAACTCTGCACTGCCTTTCATCTGTTTAATGTGGAGACTCTGGAAAGTACAGAAGAGGTCATTTCCCCATGGGTGTTGGAACTGATTCTTTTTTAAATTTTATCTTCTGCTTATTTCTGCATCATCTGAACTTTCTGGTTTCTGTGAAGCTACAGGGCAAACTCGAGGGAGTTTGTAATTTAAATGGAAGCCTTTCATAATTCAATCATTAAACACTTTCTTTGAGTGCTCTAGTCTCTCTTCAATTACTGCTGTGTAATACCATCTTTGCCATAAAGCCTTTTCCATAGAAATTTCTGGTTGAGATGAAGGAAAAACCAGAAGCTAGGAAGAGTAGAAAGCAAGTTCATGGCCAAGTCCTCTTAAGTGACCTGGCAGGTTAAGGGAAAACTAACATTTTAAGAACTGAGCTGTAAAAATTATAGCACACAAAGGTATCTAAGCTAGAAAGAGACTTCCCAGCTGGGGTATAGATGGCAGCCTAGTTCCAGCAGTTCATCTAGATCTCTTGATATGACTTCAGGTAGCTTCACATTTCTGTAAGCTATATCCTGAACTTTTTAAAATAATATATTCTCCATGTGTGAGCTTACACATTTGCTTTTTCCACAATTGCTGTATTTCTAGGTACAAAGGAGTAGTAAAATTTAAGAAATTAGAAGAGGATAGTTTTAAAGGTAAAAGAGAGTAGGTTTAAAGATGAAAGAGGGTAGGTTTAAATTGGGTATAAGGAAAAAGGTCTTTGCTATAAAGGTGACAAGACACTCAAACAGCTTGCCCAAAGAAGTGGTGAATGCCTGCCCGGGGAAAAAAAAAGACCAGTTTTAGTTTCACCCCATGACAATGCCCCATCCCTGGAGGTGTTGACCAAGTTGCCTGGAGCTCTGAGCAACCTGGCCTAGTGGGAGGTGTCCCTGCCCATGACAGGGGATTGTAACTGGATGACCCAAACCATTCCATGATTCTGTGGAAATAAAAGGAACAAATTCTGGATGGTTGCTAAAGCCCACATCTTGCCCTGTCCTGGAGCCTACATAGGATTGGTATTGCATTTGTTACTGTGTACAACAGTGGGCAATGTGTCAGCTAAATACTGTCATTGCTCCAAGACCTCAACTGAACAAACTGTTCTGAGTTAGCTCCTTGTATAGAGTTTGCAATACTGGTGCTCTTTCAGACCCAAAAGAATCCTTTCTTTTGGTCTTTTTTCTCCTGTAGAAGTATGGTCTTTCCTGTTCTGAGTTCTTAGCCGTTTTATAGACAGTGGTTAATCTACATGCTAACGTCATTTCTGTGTATGTGTATGTCTTTGGATATTCGGTTTCCTTGCCTTGAATCTTCAAATTTGATAATTTTTTTGTAACTGCTTTTTTACCTTTTATAATTTATTAAGGTCAGATGTTAACTTATATCATTGTATTTCAAAATGGTAATTCCACTCATCATCTTTTTTAAATGTTAGTTTGGATAAAATTAGGAAAGGGGAGGGAAATTCTTTAATGAACTTCTTTGAAATGACCAAAAATAGCAAAAGGATTTATAAGTTGTTTGTCTTTAAGTAGATTTTCTGCAGCTTTCTCCCTTTGATGTGTGATTTGGTTTGTTGTTTGTTTTTTTTAATCTTTAACATATTAATAAGTTTAATATATGTTTTTAAAAATGCTTGGAAAGCAGCATCAGCTGCCTTAATGTGGATTTGAATGATTTAGGTGTCTGTGATGTTGAAAAGGTACTAGATGCCTACCCGGATAACTTTGTCAATTCATTGTGCATTAAAACACTGAAACTTATTTTCAGCCTTACTGCATTGTTTGGTGGTTTTCTTCATTAAAAAGTTCTACTCATTTCAAGTTTTAATAGGTTTTCTGATTTTGATTGAAAAAGAACAAAGTCTAAAGAGAGACTGCATTCTGAGGGGAATTTTCAAAGACCTTAACCATACAACCACATGCAGTCACTCAAAAAACTACAGTATATGATGTGGGTATCTAGGCTACCTATATAACCTTATATGCATAATGTGGCTTTGGCAATGCAAAAAAAAAAAAAAAAAATTAAAAATAATTTACAGTGGATAGGAACCTATCATATATATGACGAGATGTATTAAAATTTGTCCCAGTTGTCTTGACCTGGTAGTACTTCAAGAACAAACTTTCCCTAGCTGTCAAGTGTTCTAATTCCACAAAAAAAGGAGGTTGTAACTGTACACTCAAGAAAAAGGTTAATATATTTTGACAATAGCACTGATTTCCTCTGGCTTAGAACTGGAGTCATATTATAATTGTTTATCCAGGAAGGAAGGAAAGCACTAAGACGAAATGTTAATGCTTGGAATAAAACATCAGCTCTGCTGTGGTTTTACCCATAATGTGCAGCATTCATAATTCCCTTGCACATAAGCAGATGCATTCTTTCTATACTTCATAAATTCCATATGGATGGAATTTGGTTTCAGAATCACTGCCAGTCTCAAAACTGTCCTATTAGTTATGAAAAGTGCTTAAATACCATGGTGATAGCCACAGAATAAAAAACTTCATATTCCCCACATACTCTTCTCAAACTATTAGACCACAGTTTTGCACAAAATGAATTTATTCATTTTTGTGCAAATGTTTTGTCATCTTACAGCAAAGGAAAGTCTGTCTTATTGTCGTAGTTTTAGCACAAATTTAGCGATTTTTGACAAGAGATGTCCGAGAGAAGCCACAGACACACCCCAAAATGAAGAAAACACACAAATATCACAGTTTATTTCGCACGCACACAAAACCCGACAAATAAAGTGCAACAAAACAGACTAATTAAGCTTCCCAGTGCCCGTGTTGGGATGAGGACACTCCAGGGTAGTGCTGGTCTCTTTCTGAGGCTCCCGGAGAGACGGAGGGGTAATTAGAGGAAGCCCGCGGCCGATCTGAGGACCCCCCAGCAGTGCGAGCCTCCGCTCAGCTTTTTCTGAAGAAAGACACTCAAGACAGTTAGAAACCGCGAGCCCTCCCCCCTCCCCTACCCGATAGCCCCAGGAAGGGATTTAGTGCTGATGGNGCCGCGGCCCCGCAGGGTGGCCCTCCCGCGCCCCCGGCTCGGCCCAGAAGTGACGCCAACCCACAAGCAGGAAGTGCCTACCTGGAAGTGGCGGCGCCCGTGGCACCGCCCGTTCGTGGGGCGGCCCCGGCCCAGGCGCGCCCCCTGCATGCCCACGTGGCCACGCGGGTGCAGTGTGGCCCTGGCCCCGGTGCCGCGGCCCCCCGGGGCGGCCCCCCGCACCCGCGGCCCAGAAGTGATGCCGACCCACAAGCCGGAAGTGCATACCTGGAAATGGCAGCGCCCACGGCCCCGGCCCCGGGCCGGCTCCGCGGCTCCATGCAGTTGCGGGGCGGCCCTGGCCCCGGCGCAGCCCCCGTAAGGCCACACGGTTGCAGGGTGGCCCCGGCACTGGAGCGGCCCCCACGCGCCCCCATGCCCGGTGGGGAATGGTGGGGGGGAAACGGTTTTATTTTCTAACCCACAACACTTATATATTGCTTTTATACAATAGAATATTCTACAGTTCCCTTGTGCCTTTGAAAGCATGAACCAAACATAAAGATCTAGCTCATGAGAAAGAAATAAGCACAAGGTCAGAGAAATGAATTTTGTGATATGTTGCCCTCAGCTCCATGTGCAATTAGCAATTACTTCCAAGGTGTACTGCATGCAGAAATCTGAATTAATGTCTCTCTGCATTTTACATTCTGCTTGATTTTCTCCCTGCCTCTTCCACTGGAAACTGCTATCTTTCCCTTGGAATTCTACATTCCTCTGCATTCTTTTAGCTGTAACAGACCCCTGTGGTTTGTTATAGCAGTGGTGATTGCTACCCTGTTAATTTCAAGAGGCACTGGAGACAAAAACGGTTGTTTCCCTGGCTACTTCAGAGCTGGGTCTTAGGAAGTTATTGTGCCCTCCATGATCCACAGTAAGTAAGGACAGCATAGCACAGAAAGGAGCATAAATACGTAGAGGTGTCCTCTGAACCTCAGCCTCATCTTGGCACCATCTCATGGTACAGTGCAGCAGTATGCACTGAGACCAAGTTCATGCTGAAAGCAATAAGACTAGATAAGCATGGTGTTATGTCACTCCTAGAGAAACCTTTAGCCACATTATTCCCGGTTTCCTCAGTGATGAAACAACTCTGAGTTGTGTTTCTTCCCCATTCGCCATTCTGCACTATGGATATGACACTAAAATTACGCTTTTAAGAGTAGAGCGCCGATTTTTCTGAAGATGTCTATGTTTATATTAGCAAGTAGGATAGTGCAATAGAAGCAGATCTACAGTTCTAACAAAACAGTTAATATTGTGGATGCAGCACCCACACTACCTGTATTCATGATAGTGGTGGAGTGGAAAGGGTAACTCTGACCAGCTCTTGGCTGGTCCTGTGGGTTTGCTGCCCCTAATGCCTTTCAGCTCAGCATAGATCTGGAAAGAGCCAGCTGCTCTGAGGCAGCTTCAGTAGGTGAGACACATAAGAAATGGGCATGGATGATCCAAACATAGATATACATGCACCTGTCATCAGCTCCCACTTCAGCACCAATATGGAAGATACATCTTCAAAAAGCCTCAACACAGAATATTAGAATCATCTGAAGGTATGATCAATTATTAACACCAGATGAGTGAAGTTAGAAAACTTGGTCTCAGATTAGATAGTCAGGAAAACTTAAACCTAATTGCAACATTGGCCATCTGAATACACAGCCCTGGAATCTCAAGGATCTGATCTGCAAAAGTTCTGGTTCAGCTGCTTATTTTTGATACAGGGTGATCATTTACTGATGCCAGCTCATAAGCTTTTATTGCACACCTTGTGGTTTCATCATGCTCCATAAACTCCATGTACAAGAGTCATGACACAAGCAGAATATCTCTTTCCTCAAGCATTTAAGTTCCTAAGCATGTATTTTTAAGCATTTGTAAGTGAATCCCATTAAGTGAAAGATATTCATTATATTTTTGAACATTTTATCAATAGTACTGAGTATTCCTCTACCTACCACTTGTCTTTTTTTGCTCTTTTGTGCAATAACTGACTCTCAATCTCATAGAGAGCTCACTAAAGAGGGCTAAAATAGGAATAGAGTTAGTAAAAGGTTGAATAATATTGCATTTCCCCAGCAGGGAAAATAATATCATGAAGGATGAAACAAACATTGCTTTTGTTCTTTTTGGGAAGCAGTGATGGAAGCAGAGGATTCCTTGATAAAAACATATTTCCTTGAAAAGAAAGTAGAAGGTATTGTTTCTCTATATGCAGTCATATAAAACAGCAGCAGATTTGTTTCTTTGACGATGGTTTGTAGCGTATGTGATTTTGCACTTGGTCAACAAGCCCTCTATAAGCTTATCTTGAGTCTTTCAGAGAGCTTGTCTGTTTTACTTCTTTTTCATCTGGTTTTCTGTCTTCAATCTGAAATTTGCAAAACTAAGTAGAGAATGCCAATATTTATCGACACATTCACATACCTACACAAGCAGTATACAGTGCTATGCAAATTCCCAAGCGGCATGGCACATGCATTTACATTTGTTACATGTGACTGAATTTTGATGTAAAAGGTCGAGTTGTTTCATAGGGGAACTCATGTCCTTTTGTTCTTTTAAATACAAAACCCAAAACAATTGTGCTATCTTGTTTTGATATGTTTTTCCCAGTTCATGGTAAACAAAGTGAAGCTCCAAATGTAAAAGTGTCTCTTCAGGTGTCTGAAATGTAACCACCTTATTCTGAAGGAAGTTTGCAATGTGAAACAAATTGAAAAAACAAGTACCACAGCAGTGAAAATATCAAAATGAAGTAGTTTTGGCAGAAAGTGGAAGCTGAATAGCTTTTGCATAGCACAAGTCCCTAAGTAATACTTTTAAATGATTTGCTAGATAGCAGGTCTGCTTCATTCAGCAGAGAAGACAGATTTTTCTTGAATAACAAAACCCCTTGAATCTAATTTTTTGCTTTTACATGCTCAAGGTCTCTCCACACTGTTTCAATAAAATCAGTGTCCAAGGGCTTTTTTTTTTTTTATTTGTAACTTGGAAAAAATGACATAGCAGCTCAGAATACAAGGTAAAAGTTAGATGATACTTGAACGCTGTAAAGTTTCCCTCATCAAAAGCCCAGCCTACTATATCATGACATACACACCTTTCAGGTGAACATTTAGTTTTATGTGCCAGGAAAATTTTTTTAATTATTTCATTTACTAAAATGTTTACTTTGCTTAGAAAATTAGCATCCTAACTCTAGGCATGACCTACAAAATGATTAATCTTATTACATGCATGTTAATACCTTTCATAATACATTAGTTCAACTGTCTTTACTGCACAGCCACCTTCCACCCTGTCAAGTTTGTGCCAAATCACAAAACTAATTTTAAAAATAAAACCCTTCATTTAAAAATTATATGCTAGAAATGTCCTGAGAATTCATGTGTCAGAGAAGTAGACAATTCAAAAGAAGGAGTTAAAGTATGGCAGGATGAGGACTTCCTTTAAGACAAAGTTTACAATTTGTAGATAAAAATGGTACTATATGAATCAAGCAGCTCCTGTTCTGTGGCACATGTTACACAGTAGTAGGGATTGTCCATGTTAAATCAAAAAAACAGATGCCTGAGCAAAATGTGAAGGTGGAGAGGTATGAATTTACAGGACAATGTCCCTTTTGTAGAAAGATTTGGTAGATTTTTATTTCTGAAAGCTATCAGAGGATTATCTGAAACAGACCTTAAATCAAATCTATATTGATAGCAAGTGATCCAGAAAACGAGAGTCAGATTCCATAGCAAGGTTAAGTTAATCCAAATGGAGAAATGAGTAGATGAGTTTCTGCTCCTGTTGCAACCTATCAGTCACAAGCATCCAGTTGTAACACGTTTGTGATATTTTCAGACTGAAAATACCAACTAAAATTATGCCAGCCCAAAGCAAGAGCTCATGATCTGGTATTTGTCTACATCCACACATGAAGACGTACAACTTCAGCAGAAATCAGTAACAAACTCGGTAGCAGCTCTCAGGGACATTATATCCTCTTAAAAAGTTTTGTCTTCTGCTTTATTTATTGCTAAAACACCTAACAACCTTCCAACTTCTAGGAGCTCAGAGCTGCTTAGATGGAGCAAATGGTACATTTAATTTCTGTCCTGATTTTGTATCTGTTGGCTCAAGGTTTGCCAGCACTACAGGTCATGCTGAATTTTGCCTTCCCTGGGAGGAGGTGGCTGTAAATAGTTCAGGAACAACTGAATCCTGGAAAGTCTTTCATGTTTTTCCCACTTGCTCCTCTAGCAATAGCCATCAGCTGACATGGCCAACCATCTCTTTTCACAGCAGCAGCAACCAAGCTGACTTTCCAGGTGTTAGCAGATGCAACGTGGTCATGTTTCTCCCTTGAGCATGCCATTGCATTTTTTCTAGGTGCCAACAAAAGCAGCACAAATTCTGTTTGTACACATCTCATTTTGTTTTCAGTAGAACAAAAGGACTGCTTTCAAGAATCCATAATAGTGAACTGGGACTCTAACACCAAAAATCTTGTTACTCAATGACAAATACAAATGGCATTCATTCAGTACCTGGATGTTAAGTTTCACTGTCATGACTGTAGATGATAAATGACTTTTTTCTTTTATCTTAAGAGTTTTAAGTAATACATATTGCTAACATCACTGTATGTATGGTTAAACTTTCTCTATTACTCTTCAATCCTCTTCTTAGGTTGTGACATTTTTTCACTGTGCATTTGTTAATGTGCATTTTTTCGGTGGCTTCAGAGAGCTATGAATCACACAGGTTTATTTTTTGTTATAAGGTTTCTATCAAAAATAAGGTTTTTAAAATGGTCATGTGTTTCTAATTATTCTTTCAGAGGTGAATTTCCCCCTTCTTCAAATAATTTTTCTTTGACTGTGTTAAGTTTGCAATGACTTAGGAAATCAAAATCAACAGAAAACGAAGTTTTATTCTCTATCATAATTGCTCATTTTAAAAACTGTTAAAGACAAAAAGTTCCTGAGCTGGGTATTTTTCATTAAATATTTTATGGCAACAAGAGTGGCTGAAGATTATATAAAATGAACATTTGATCCTTCAAAGAGTCTTGTTAGACAAACCCTTCTAAAATTACTATGAATTCTTTGTTTTTCTTCATCCCATATGATTTGATTAAGGCAATCCACCAAGCACTTATCAAAGTCATGTTCTAAAAACAGCTATTTTTAGGCTTATTTACTTGAAAGAGCAACATGACAATCTAACCACTGAGTTGAAAGAGTAAAGTAATATGATGTTGGGTTTGCTTTTACTAGAGAGATTTCCAGGACCCAATTGAGAATATGAGGAAAATTAAACCTCGTAGCTGATGAGAGACACCATCAGGCAAATTTGTATTATGTGAGTAGTATGTGCTATGCAAAGGCTGAGGTGACACCATTTACATTTCTTTTTCCTAGGCTACAGACCAGCCCCAATACATGCAAGGGTTAAAGAGCTTATCCAGGTGTGTACAATGAAAAGTGCAGAGATTCACAAGCTATGTCCAAGTGGCTGTTTGTGCAATACAATGCACCATTGGCTAGAAAGACAGTTCAGGGTTTAAAGTGAGTTTGCTGTGTCTGCCTATTCCTGAGTCCACAAATGTCACCCTGCCCCTAGTCTTTGCAAATTGAGGTGTTCTATCCCACACTCCACTGCACGTAATAGCTATGCCTTTTGCAAAATACAGAAAGGAGGGGGAGAACTGCAGGTTTCTCTGCTTTTGTTCTGATTTGATTTGGTACAGCACAGCCTCTTTTCCTCAAATTATGCTAAGCAACATCCTTGTCCTGTCAGAAGATGTGCTACTTTCTGGGCAAATACAAAAGCAATGGGGTTCTTGTTTCTATAGATCATAAAGCAGTATGGACTCTTACCCATTCCAGCAACATTATATGATGAATCCTTGTTCTGCCCCCATGTCCATATCAGTGTTCTGTAGGGTGATGTATATTATGTGGTATACGCTTCTTCCATAAATGATATTCACTAAAATGAGGTATATATACCTGTTGTATGGCTTTTTGGCACATGTCATAGAATCACAGTATCATCAAGGTTGGAAAAGACCTCCAAAATCATGCAGTCCAACCTTGAACCTAGCACCATGAGTGTGTTCACCACTAAATCTTATCCTCAAGTGCCACATTCACATATTTTTTGAACACTTTCAGGTATATATTTGCTGGTGTGTACAAACTATGTCACTGTCATCTGCTTGAAATTATCCAAATATATAAGCTGTGTATGGTGTTAACATGGATCTAAAAATGTAATCCAAATGCAGCTAAACATGTCAATGTTTTCACCTTGACAGGAATTGGCATTTTATTCTGAAAGCTTCAGAGACAGGTCCTGTACATGACATTCAGTGAGACAAACACACAGCATACATTTAGACTTTGACAGAACCTCTGCTCGAAAGGTGGAGAAACAAAAAGCAACAGATCAAAGCAACATAACAAATCTTATAAGTTTTAATTAAGCATAGGCAGCTGCATCCTGTCTTCTCAGAAAAAATCCCATTATTTGTGCTATGTTACATTAATGCCCACTGAATTGTAAAGCTCAAGGGAATTCAAGGCACAATTTGGAAGAGACAAACATTTGTTTTTCCGAAACAGATTCATTATTGTTTGAAGCAGTGGTGTAATCTAACCAGAGATCTTGTGGGAATATCTTTGAAGAGTTCTGTCTCTGAAAATCTATTTAATTTGTAAGAAAAGGAAATAAAATTACTAAAAAGGATCAAATTAGTATTGCAAAAAGAACATTGATGATATTGCTTCAAGGAGACATTTTGCCCTTCAGAATATCATCAGGGAAAAAAATACTTCAAAGAAGAATTTTAGAAAATGTTCTATTTTCTATCTCATGGAGTACTAAAAAAAATAAAAATGGGTATGGTTTTGGCCACGGTCTCCCAAAGGGGGATTTGAACTTTTGTCTTTTTAGCAAAATGATCTTGAAGTGGCTTAGAGAAGCACTAATAACAGCAAGATATTTCTCTAGAGATTCTGGCAACAAAAGTAGCACAGACTAAGCGTAGTTCTAGAAATTCAGGCATGGCTTTGGAGTACGTGCTTCCACTCAGGCTGCGTTTGGACTTGCAAGATCTTTCTGACTGTAAAGAAACTTTCTTTATGCAAAAATAATCATACAGGACTAATTGAACCACACTTCTTTTACCGAAACTTCTGACTAGAAGGTAGACTTCTTGGGTCTGATAGATTACTGAACCATATTTGATACCAGAAATACTGATTAAGAAGTTGCCTTAATATAAATGGCTTGTACTATTGAGAAGCCTTACAAGGGTAGAAACTTTCTAGAAATACAAAGTAGAGACAGCTCACTGTCTTCATTCAGTGAGCACTAGAAAAAAACATATAATCAGGGGTATATTTATCACTAAATATAGCTGCTCCTATAGTGCTTACATTTTTTTATTTTTATTGTATTCATTTAATCATTTTCCGTTTATTCAAAGGAAATTGCAATAGATTCATGTTTTTTAGCACCTGCCTACACAACACCAACACTTCAGGAGAGCAATGTGTCCAGGCAACAGCACAGGATAACAAAGACAAACAGATCTTGCTAGTTAAGTCAATCAGCCATCACTTGAACTTGAAATTATGATGTTATTATTCATTGTTAATTCTTGTTAACATTCGTGGCTGAGAAAAGGAAGGTGTGAAGTATAGCACCTCTAAGAGGATATAGCCTGAACTATCCAGAGCTGTTCAATGTGTTACTCAGAGGTTCATATTAAAAATATGCAGTCTGGATAACACTTCGGCAAATCCTGGTTGGATTTCTCAGTTGAAAGTGGTTATTGGACAGTACCAAACAAATTCAGATCCTATAACCAGCAATTAAACTGTGTATGCTTTTCTCCAAAGTTATTAGTTTGTACTTGAAGATGCTTCTCACAACATAGTACAATGGCTTTGAAGATCTCAAATTTCTTCCTAAAATTGCCCTAATGATTCCTGTAAACAAGAAAAGAAGCTTCTTAAATCTAATGAAAATATTAGCGTAACTGGTGAACAAATCTTTGACCTTGTCCCTTTTTTCAATGTCAAATTTACTGACAGAGCTCATGTGGTCACTAGACTGAACTGGCAAAAATCCACCTACCTGTATAGGCATAGAAAAAGCAGCTGAAACTGGGCATAAAACCACTAGGAGACCTTCTTTGTGAATTGTTCTTCAATGAGAATTTCTAAATTGAGTTCATTTCCATAACTATGATTTTGAAATGTCAAACAAATACAAAAGATTTTTTAGTAAGAAATCTCTTGAAGCAAAAGATAAATTAAATTAAAAAGATTACTATGAATGTAGGCGTTTTTAATGTTACAAAAATAACGGGTTTTTCTTTAATGTTATAGAAGAGAAACACTTGGAAAAGAGGTTGAGTTTGTTGTTTGGGAGTTTCTTTAACCATCAACAATTTTTCTTCCTAAGAAACATAAAACTAAAGAGGTCAAACATTTTCTGCAAAAATCTTCACTTGGACCAATGGCTAGATCTTTAGCTAGAAGAAAAGGTGAAAAAATTTCTACCCTAATAACTGTATTTCTTAGAAGGTTTCTAAGCAGCGGAGAAAAAAAATTCCCCAAGAAAAGGAAGAAAACTAGGCTTACTTAACTTGTCCTTGCAAACACAGGTGTGTTGCATCCCAGATTATCTGCCAGATTGCTCTCACCAACAGTGGCAATTCTCATATCCAAAACTGAACTGTGAAGTCTAATTTTCACAGCTTGTCTGCTGAGGAAGAAAGTCAGTCTCAAAAACAGCACAGACCTTAAGACAAAGTTTTTTGTTGTTTTTGGGGTGTTTTACCCTAATAATCAGGCTTCTATCTAATATTTATTTTTGTATTATTTCTGAATGTTCTGCTTTTACTATTATAATAATGGAATTTTGGACCAAACAGGGACAAAGCCCAAGCATGCTAAAAATTTTGCAAATACAGAGCAACTAGAAATTCTTATTCTTCCAGAAAGTGAAAACTTGAAATAGGAAGGATAGCAAATCATTCATAAGGTGTAGGTAAAGCCATCAGTGGGGCTGCAGCAGTAGTAAGCTTGTTCTTCTGATAGTCTCTTTTTCTCTTCTCTTGAAAAAGGAGGATATCACTGATCTTTCAGAGGGTTTTTTTCCCCAATTTCTTAGGGTAATATTTTGACGACTTTCTATCAGAAAGGAAGACTGAAAGGGCAGACAGAGTAAAGCTGGGAAGAGAAGACTACACCAGAAAAGCTAAGAAAACAAGGCAATAAATGCCCAATCAGGAGGTTGTGGGGAGTATCAACTGGATGTGGTCCTCATTACCTGCCGGGGCATTGTTTCTGATGCTGTTGCGCTTCTCATTTCTCCTTCAGGCTATATTCCCTGTTTTGGTTCCCTTTTGCAAGTCCCTCCTCAACACAAGACCAGCAATGCTGAAGAAGCTCAGATGTTGTTAGAGGTATGTGACGACCTGTTGAGCTGAGTTTTGTAGTTTCCACAGGGTTATGGTGGTGATCAGATACACCTCAGAGCCTGAAAGTACAAGAGTCCCTCATGGGAACAAGACTGCAGTATGGGATTCCAGGATCTGAGCCTGCCAATGCTCACCCATGAAGGAATATTCAAAACTAAATGTAATCCTGTTAAGAAAAGGATATGGGATCAGATCCAAAAAATTCTGAAGGCATCCCAGTGGAAGATATGATGTTTTTCAGTCACCTGCAACTAGACGTGAAGAACTGAAAAGATTAGTTTTTTCTGCAGACTGAGCATAGGGAGGGATTTTCGCATGATCCAACACAATTTTTATAGCTCCACAAGTAAAGGTATTAAAATTGCATTAGCTTTAAGATATTTGTACTGTGTGATATACTGCAGCTGGAAAATTGAATTGACAGTAAATTGGGGTGCTTCTTGAATTTAGTATTTATTTTCATTAGAAGCAAAACACTGTTGAGGATATTCTTAAAAAGAATATAATGATGTATTTTGATATTGTTTGTATAAGACCAGTGGAAACTCTGGATGCTTCATTTTGAGGATTCTGATAGGATTCTGATAATCATCTGCTCTTGAAGTGGATGTTATTTTCTCTAATAAAATACTTGGTGACGTAGGGCTTATCTTGTTGTAATTGTCAGTGCAATTGTGATTAGTATAATTGTCTCCAAGTAATCTTTATCCTTCCAGACAGAGAGATTGCTATGGTACAACAGGTTTCTCCCCAAAAGAAAATTCACTTTCTGTAATATTGCCTTATACCTTATGGAAAGAAGAGAAAGAAGGGAGGAAAACAATTACTTTTCTTCTAAAATCTCCAGGGAATTATATCCTTCATATCTCTTTGGTGTAACCTAAGGTTCTTCCCTTCACAGTTTCTGGATTTCAATTTTCTACAACAGACTCTGAATAGTTGTTGATATGTTTTGTTGCAGTATTTTAAGGGAAGAGTTAAATTCAATGTCCTCTTAAAAAATACTTTAGGATACATGAAAAGTACCCTAAAATATATGAACTGGATTTCCTGGCTTAGAGGAGAAAGATAGACACTCATAAATATTTCTTGAAGACTTCTTCATAAAGTGATGTCACCTGTTGTGTAAGGGTTTGGGAGAGTTTTCGTGTTTTATTGTTTTGTTGTTGTCATTGCAACAGGTTTTCTTATTTATGTTTTTATTATAATTATTCTGTTGGTTACCTAGAACATCAGGGCTTTTCCTTCAGTGCTGCAACTTACAGAAACATCCCTATCAAGACTTCTTTTCCAAGCTGTAATCAATCCGATTTAGGTGCCTCACTGAAAAATTACTCATCTCTTCTGGCATTTCATGAAGCTATTTAATATCTTATTCCTTCAAACAGCAAATGTAAAGTTGACAGGTATCATTTTTAGCTTCTCTCATAGTGCAGAGATAACATTCGCTGTGGGGCATGGTAATACCATTCTGCTCACTCATTAGCTTCCCACTTATGTTCTTGCACACTCCTTCAAAGGCTTCATCTGGTTGTTGCACTGAAGAAATTAATCTTAAAAAAAAAAAAGAAGAGTGTTTAATACATATTTCTATGAAGCTTTTGGGTCATAGCTATGTTTCTCACCTTGACCTCAGTTGTCAGCTATTTCTTTGGCAGTACTGTCCTAAGGTGGTAACAGAGAGTGTTGTCTCACCCAATGTGCAGGTATAAGGTTGCAGAACAGACTCTCTTCTGAAGAAAGTGGAAAAAATGTTGAGTGGGATCTATGGAGGTGAAGGAAGGTGACTCTTGCCACCTCTTGAACGTTGAAAGCTGTGAATTATGTGGCACATCGAAAGCCGTAAGCTTGTGGAATCTCCCTCATTCCTCACATCTACAGTTTTTCATACTTGACCTAATAAGAAAGACAAAAGCACACAAATCTGTGGCCTTCTGTCTCACCTTACAAGTCAACTTGAGGAAGCATTTAGAAACAAGCAATTGCTATTTCTATGTGGCATGTTGTGATAGATGGAAAAATGGTGGCCTCTATAAAGCAGTAGCAAATTTTCCTGTTTGGATGCAAAAGTTACTCTTTGTAGCTAATTTGTAAGTGACAAATAACCCAAGTGTTATTCTTTGTGCATTAATGAGGTTTAAAAGTAATTATCAGTGTTGTTTCACTGACTTAGAACCATGTAAGAAAAATGATCACTCTGTACTCTGCTGGGACTGTGAAAATAAGTTTCGGCTTCATCTGTAAACCTAAGAGGAAGACACAGAAGGGAAGGATTTATTGTTCTTGATTTAGTTTTTCCCTTTAGACAAAGACTGTAGCTGTGTGCATGCACCATTCAAATAAAAACAGTTAAGGTAACTTATAAATAAAAACAAAGAAAAGGTGACAGCACTGTCTCTTCTCCTGCAATCTATTATATACCACACTGAATTAGTCGAATATTCACCTAGAAGTGTTTGAAGAACAATGCACAATGTGGTAGTGAGAGCACTCTCTTGGGAGAAGGTCTCAGCTTCTGCTGTGTACTCTGTGCAAAACGGAAGTGTATCAAGAAATAAAAAGCAAGCCACTGAGTAGTCTCTGGAAGATATTTCAAGCATTTCTCTGGAGCATGAGAGAACAGGTTAAAGTTGCAGGCAGGGGATTTGAACTTGAATTGCTGTGTTGTGAGTGTAGCAGTTCAACAGTATGTGGGCACATACTCCTATTGAGAAAAACTTTATGCCTGTGGCAAAAGAAAGACTCAGTTAAGGCAGGAGAATGAGCCAAGGAAAAGATAAATTTGGAATTATAGTCCCAGAAAACTGCACATTGGAAGGGACCTCTGGAGATCATGTAGTGTAGGTTTGTTGTCTGAGCAGGACTCACTTCAATATTAAATAAGGTTACTTCATCTAAGCATCCCATCCAGTATAACTGGACTCCTCTAATCTGTTCTCATTTACAAAACCAAAAAGAATTTTAGAAACTATTGAAAAATTTATCATTTGCATTCCCATTACATTGGTCTAATACAATAAAGCATCATATGCCAGTCACAAGTGGGGCACTGAGGTAAGGTGTTGCAAGCTGTGCCAAGAGTAATAAAGAACTATGAATCTAATCCAGCAATTGCAGAAATTTACGGTGCATAATGAAGCAACAGAGGAAGGCTGACAGAGGGGGCAAAACTGACAGAAAACATCAAATAAAGCAGAAAAGCTTGGCTGCTTAATAATTTTGCCAAGTGACTTAGCAACTGCCAATGTGGAACAGGAGGCACAGAATGGCTTTTGGAAATCTTTCTCTTTTTTTGATTAACAGTCAGGAGATTATGGTGTTGGGAAGGGAAAGATTAGGATATCCACAGATTGCTCCTGACGTGGTTAAGTGTGAAGATAAAATCTATAATAGATTATATGGTTCAGAGTATAAGAGCTGGAAATTCTAGTATGACAACTGAAAGTAGCATTTTAAGGCAGCTAAAATACTGGTATTTCACTGGAAGCCTAAACAAGTGCTCAATTTGAACTCCCTGACAATTGAAGGAAGCAGTATTTTAAACTGTCAGCCTGACGAAACGTTAGTGTTACAGTGTCTGTTCTCAGTCTGTTCTCTGTTTAGCCTTCAGAAATGAAAATTATACCTCCATAAAGGACTTTTGATGCCTTTGAGAACAGTACATAGACAAAGAGTGTTTTCCTGCTTGCCATCATCTTCTTCTGGGAAGGGGAGATTAAATTATCACAGCCTGAAAGAGCTTGGTTTGATTTCCTTCTGAAGGTGGCCAGATGTTGTAGTCCAGGGGCAGCTGGGCAAGGAACAGAGCAGGAACCCACTCTCTGTTTCATGAAGTCACCTTCTGAGAAACCTGAAGATGACAGGGCTTTACTGAACACTAAACCCATACACAAAATCCAGATTTTAAACTAAGATGGAAAAATGCTTGGCAAGATAAAGTGAAGACACAGCCTTGTGTTAATGGGAAGAATCACTGGGGTAGCTGCATTTTATCACAGCCTTTGGATTTTTTTTTTTTGCTTCCTTGCTATTTACATACATTGCAATGTGTAGTATTTACATATTTATTATGTAATATTTACATATTACGTGTATATTATATATTTACATAGCAAGGGTAATATGGAGATGCTACAAAGAAGAACTGTCTTCAAAGCCAATGTAGTTGCTGGACATGAAAGTTCTGGCTCTGCCCATGTGCCTCTGCTCATACAGGGCTCTGGTGTAGAAACATGAGAAGTGAGCGGCTGGGAGGGAGTCACAAACAGTTCACAAAGGGATATGCAAGGTGTCTCAAAACAGAAAAAAAAAAAAAAAAAAGTGGACGAGGTCAGAGGAAGCCAGCTTGGCTGCAGATCTTGATCTATCAATCTTGGATACGAATGTTTCTTATATTTTGGGGTAGAGTGTCTTTAGCTTTTAGTTTCATAATTTACAACTTATTTTCATCAGATAGTCAAGAAATTTATGACGCTGCGTGCCTATCTCTTTCAATATTTCCAACCATATTTCATGTTGAAATATTTTTGGACTTCGGGGTTTTCTTTTTGTCATTTCAATATGATTCTGTTAGGAGAAGGTGTGTTTTCTTCTTTTGTCTTTAGTTCTTGTCTTAAATACATAGTTGTGGTGGTTTTACCACAAATTCAGCGATTTTGGACCAGAGACTCTGAGAGAAGTCACAAACACACCCCAAAATGAAGAAAAACACACAAATATCACAGTTTATTTCGCATACACACAAAAACCCGACAATTAAAGTGCAAACAGACAAAAAAATAAGTCTCCCAAGGCCCGTTTTTTGGGACGAGGATGCTCTGGAGATAGTGCTTGTCTCTCTCTGGGCCTCCCCCGAGAGACTCCGGGGTAATTAGAAGGAAACACGTGGTCTGAGGATCCCCTTAGCCGCGAGCCTCTGCCCGGCTTTGACTGAAGGAGAAAACTCAAGAAAATTATAAAACTGTACACAACCCCCTCCCTCCCATTTTCTTTAGCCCAAGGAGGGATTTAGTGCTGATGGAGGAAGAGATGTGGTCTCTGGACCCCGGCAATAGTCGCCGGTGATTACCAGATAACTCACCCCCACCCCGGGGAAAGAAAAAAAACCGCAACGGAAAAAAAAACAGAAGGGAAGAAACAACCCTCCTCCCCGAGGAAGGGAATCCGCCTCCCAGAAATTCACGAGGAAGAGTGCAATTCCGAGAGAAAGGAAATTCACCCCACCCCTCCAAAAAAAAAGAAGAGAGAAAGAAAGGAAAGGAAAAAGAAACCTGTTCACGAAAAGATGTGCTCAGAAGACTGG